>CAUYPO010044820.1:0-30856 GCA_963574435.1 Cheirogaleus major
TTTTTTTTTTTTGAGAATTTTTGCCTCTATATTAATGAGGGAGATTGGTCTGTAGTTTTCTTTTTTTGTTGTTTTCTTTCCTGGCTTTAGTATCAGGCTTCAGAGAATGAGTTGGGGAAGATTATTTCCTTCTCAATGTTATGAAATATTTCTGCAGTATGGATACCAATTCTTCTATGTAGGTCTGGTAAAATTTGGCTGTGAAACCACCTGGTCTGCCATACATTTGATCAAGGGCTAATGACCAGAATCTAGAAAGAACTCAAGCAAATCAGCCAGAAAAAAATCAAACAACCCCATGAAAAACTGGGCAAAAGACTTGAACAGAAGCTTTTTAAAGAAAATAAACTAATGGCCAATAAACATGTGAAAAAAATTCTCAAAGTCTCTAATCATCAAGGAAATGTAAATCAAAACCACAATGAGATACCACTTAACTCCAGTGAGAATGGCTTTTATCAAAAAGTCTGAAAACAACAGATGCTGGCATGGATGCAGAGAGAAAAGAACACTTCTACACTGTTGGATGGGACTGTGAACTAGTACAAACTCTATAGAAAGTAGTATGGAAATACCTCAAAGAAATAAAAGTAGAACTATCATTTGATCCAGCAATCCCACTACTGAATATTTACCCAAAGGAAAAAAAAGGCACTTTGTCAAAAAGTCACTTTCACTCGAATGTTTATTGCAGCACAATTCACAATTGCAAAGATATGGAAACAACTCAAG
This sequence comes from Cheirogaleus major, assembly GCA_963574435.1. NCBI lineage: Eukaryota > Metazoa > Chordata > Mammalia > Primates > Cheirogaleidae > Cheirogaleus > Cheirogaleus major. The sequence goes on from CAUYPO010044820.1 coordinate 733, forward strand.
TGTTCATCAATACATGAAGGGATTAATAAAATGTAGTATATGCATACCATGGCGTTCTCTGCCATTAAAAAATGGTGAACTAATACCTTTTATAACAATCTTGATGAAACTAGAGACCATTCTCCTAAGTGAAGTATCACAAGAATGAAAAAACAAACACATGTACTAACTATTAAATGTGAACTAATCGATCAATATTCATGCACATATGGAAGTAAAACTCAATGGAAAATAAGCAGGTGGGGGGGGAGGAGAGGATGAGTAAAATCACACCTAACAGGTACAATGCATACTATTTGGTGATAGACACACTTATAACTTTGACTCAAACTGTACAAAACCAGTTCATTTAGCCAAAACATTTGTACTCCCATAATATTCTTAAAAAAAAGAAAAACAAACAAACAAAAAACCAAACAAAACCAACAAACAAAAAAGCATAAATGCTTAAAGGAGTACTTTCTTATAAAGCTAGAAACATTATAACATGGCACAACTTGTTCGGTGTATGAAACTTGGTGCAACTCTTTTTTACAATATAGGTACAAATACATAATCAAGAAATATTTATAACCTTTGGCATGGTAATTCTGCTTCTTTAATAAAATGTGGTATATGTATACCATGGAGTACTACTCAGCCACAAAAAACAATGGTGATATAGAACCTCTTGTATTATCCTGCAATGAGAGGGAGCCTATTCTACTAAGTGAAGAATCACAAGAATGGAAAAACAAGCACCATATGTACTCACCATCAAATTGGTATTAATTAATCAACACTTATGTGAACATATAGTGGTAACATTCATCAAGTGTTGGGCAGGGGGGAGCAGGGAGGAGGGGATGAGTATATTCACACCTAATGGGTATGGTGTGTATCTTCTGGGGGATGGACACACTTGAAGCTCTGATTCGGGTGGAGCAAAGGTAATATATGTAACCCAAATATTTTTACCCCCATAATATACTGAAATAATAAAATATATATATATAATGGAGATGTAAAATAATACATGCATACTGTTATCACCTGGCATTATTTAATATGAGGAATCATTGGAAATAATCCTTATATAAGTTAAAGAGCAGAAGCTCTTAGTATAATGGAACTATTGGTAGTAATTAATAAGTGTTAGCACCAGATGGAAAATAAAAGCACAAGTGTACAATAAAAAGTTCATTTGCTTATTCCCTGGACAGGATATTATGCATCATCATGATCAATACAGTTATATGAAGAAAATCTCCTGACATCATGTTAAATGTATATAGGAGGTAGAAAAGCATATGATATGACACCTACCATGAAAAGTAAACATGGGAGAATAGTATTAAAATATTAGCATAGTTAGATTGCAGAAAGATTTTCTTTTTTATGTTTAAATTTTTACACTTTTCAATATTTAATAAACAAAGAAAAAGCATTTCTGAAATTTCCAAAATCAATGTGGATATTTTCCTTTACTATTCATTTAACTTATTTTGTAATAGAAAGAACATGTGATAAATGTATAATTGTTGTTGTAATTGTCCATGCATCTATTTCAAGTCCCCATCTTATTATATAACTACCCTATCTTTGTATAACATTTTTATTTCCTATCCACAGGCATTAGTTTACAAACACTGATGCAGGAAAAATCATATCGGTATAAAGAACAGAAGTTTAAGAATTTTCATTATTCAGAGTCAATATTCGGAGTGAAAGAATATATAGATATGTAAGACTACAAAGTTCCATGCCCCTGTCTAAATGGATCCACCTGAGACTGTGTCTAACTATGTGTGAATGTGTATGATACAGAAATTTGGTATAACAATCATTTAACTGAACAAAACCATTCGTATGAGCATGGCCTCTACACATTGTGTTACCTGACAGTGTACTCAATACACCTTGAGAAACATGTCTTGTGCTTACTACAGAGCAATCTAAACATATTGTTCTATCATTAGGATATGTAATATTCATATTAGTGAGGATATTTCAAGATACTTTCAACTAAAATCTGGAGGGTCTTTTGGAAAGTGCTTATTTAAACCACATGCCTTTTTAATAGGTTGTTTTATTTTTCTGGTGGAACTTTAAAAACGGTACTCTCAGAAAATTTTGTAAATCATTTGAAATTTCCACATAAAAATTAAAAGTATAAAATGATGCAAGTTATGTACCTAGGCCATGCATTGTGGGAAATATTTTCAGTATAGGATAGAAATTTTGCTCTTAAACTCAAAACAAAATAAAATTATTCACATGGATTCATATAAATATAAATTAATATATAATAAATAAATATGTTTCACTTTTTAAAAATATCATCCATCCACTTTATCCCTAACCTAAATTATCTTCTCCATGGTTGCCTTGACATGCGCTAAGCAAAGCAAAAAGTTAATAATACCTGAGATGAGTTTCATTGTTTAGTGTATTATTTGTATTTTAGTGTATTTTATTATAGATTGTTGGGTAAACTTTCTCTTTGCATGTTGTTTGTTTTCTAACTCGTAGATACTTACCAAGTCTACTTCTATCAATGTAATTTAAAATTCTAGAAAAAAAATCTGGAATAATAAAAAAATCACTGTTTGATAAATTTTACATAATAAAACTTTTGATCAAAGGACATATCCTAGAGATTTACTTATAAATACTAGAAATATTTATAAGAATGATAATGAAAAATTATTGAATAAAGCTCAAGGAGAAGACAGAAGTAATAATTGTTAAAACTACACAATTTTTCAGGCACTCATTTATTAATGAGTGATAAACTTTTTTTTGGATAGTATGCAATTTAAAATTTGTATTTAAAAAACTAGAAGGAAGATACATATTTTTTTCTTGTAATCATTTAGATGAGAGATGTGAGACTCAGAAGATTTAATAACTTGCTTTATGTTTCTCAGGAATTGAAATCCTTGATTGAGTGACAACTGTTGTAAAATACAAATAGCACTCTTAACATCATAAAAATGTAGGCTATCATGGAATATAGTTCTAGCATACATAAGTGGTGCACATGCCTGTGAGTTGAACTAGTGTGCTCAAGTTAAAGGGAAAATGAATAAAAATGGAATATAATTTTTCCAAAAATTAAATAATTACAGATTGTTCTAAAATATCTAATATGTTGAAACTTTTCAGAGTAGTTTAAACTGCAAAACCTGCAATTGACATAATGGATACTATGTAAGCACAAAACAAGTTAAAATAAAGTAAAATAAGAGCTTTTGAAAATAAATTAAGAGAGCTACATTCCATTTAGTAGACCCAGATTTTTACCCTGAAATTCAGAAAATAAAGAGCATGTATGATTCTTAGAAGAATTTGCACTGGCAGCCGTATATCTTCCAAGGCAATACTAACCACGACACTAAGTACTGTAGTATTTGGAAAGATATGCAGTAAAAGTGATTGCTAAATGACAACTTTAAAATGAAAAATTTCTTGCCTAATTAAAAGCATGATAATTAATGGTACCCACATTGAACTCTTCTGGAGTTCATATCCACTTTGAGTTACAAATCAAAATCTAGGAATGTATTATGCTTTTGTGTATGTCTTTAAGACTAGAATTAGTGATATACGATTTTTTTCAACTATGTCTTACCTAAAATTTAGGGAATTATTTTGGGATTATGTGACACACAGAATTCTATATGTGATACCTGAAGCCACCTTCAGATATGGTCCATGGCCCAGGCCCAAGAATTGAATGATACTATTGCTGTCTTGATGATTAAATATTGACTACTGGTTTAGTGAGGAAATCAATATTGTTAAGAGAGGTGATTGTGAAAAGTAATGTTAAATTTATTTTAAATTTACTTTAAAAGTAAAGTAAAATTAACAAACAAACAAAAAACCTTAGCTTCACACACATATACCCCATCTACAAACCTATGTGTCATCATGAAATAAGACAAATAGGAGAGTTGCATTCCAATTTTACACAGCCTTCTGAATGCTCTTTGTCCTCTGTGATTTACATTCTTCAAGATTTCTCTTTGTAGCTCTTTGAGGTATCTCCATATTACTTTCCACAGAGGTTGTACTAGTTTGCTACAAGTAGAACTACCATTTGATCCAGCAATCCCATTACTTGGCATCTACCCAAAGGAACAAAAGTCACTTTACAGAAAAGACATCTGCACTAGAATGTTTATAGCAACAGAATTCACAATTGCAAAGATGTGGAATCAACCCAAGTGCCCGTCAATTCATGAATGGATTAATAAAATTTGGTATATGTATACCATGGAGTACTACTCAGCCACAAAAAACAACAGTGATCTAGGACCTCTTGTATTATCCTGGGTAGAGCTGGAGCCCATTCTACTAAGTGAAGTATCACAAGAATGGAAAAACAAGCACCACATGTACTCACCATCAAATTGATATTAACTGATTAATACTTCTGTGCATATATAGTAGTAACATTCATTGGATGTTGGGCAGATGGGATAGGGGAGGAGGAAATGGGCATATACACACCTAATAGGTGTGATGTGTACCATCTGTGGGATGGACACACTTAAAGCTCTAACTTGGTTGGGGAAAAGGCAATATATGTAACGTAAACATTTGTACCTCCGTAACATGCTGAAATTAAAAAATAATAATAATAAAATAAAGAAAAGATTTCTCTTTGTTTCACTTTAAGCTAATTTTATTTTTAGAAAATTATCAGTTCAAGTTACTAGAAGCAAAAGATAGATAATGTCAGTCGTGACCACACTATGGTATATAACAATACAGGTGTAAAAACTGGGAGATTTTGCTAGGACACAAGATAAGCTCAATAAATTATTTTCAATGCAGACAAAAAAAAAAATGAGCTACAGAAATTTAAAAAGAGTTCTAAATCCAGGGAGTCTAACCATTCACAAGGCACTTGAATATTCCAACTTCTAATGTGGAGAGGATTTTGGTCCTTTGACTTGCTTTATATTGCCTGCTAGTTGTGGACAATGCTGAGAATAAAGATGTTAAGCATAAGCAGAGGTAAAACATAAATAAGTAGTATCCTAAATAACACAGAGGAAAGAGGACAAGATTACAACCTAGGGCAGAGGTGGGGTGGTACCTTACCATTGTTGCTCCTGCACATGCCCAGTAATAGGTCTGGTGAAAAGATTTCCCATATTTGATAATAAAATATGCATTTTCAATTGAAGGGCTTATTTCATCATATGATTCCATAGCAAAGAAAAAACTTTGAGTGAAGATGTACCTAAATTTTATTAATAATTATGGATTTTAAAGTTAACTTTTTTGTAATATCTAATAGTGAATAACATTGCAAGGTACTTATTAGCACAAGGGTACTAGGCACAGAGACATGTTTGATTTTGATAAAAACACATGTACTTTTTAAAATTGAATACCTGAGACACTATGGAAAGAATACTATTGTTTCTTTGATGTTAAGAAAACCATATTTAGAGTGGAATGGGGGTTGGTGGAGGAAGGCATGTGGCAGACACTCTGTTACCTGTCCCCAAGTGCTTTTGTTCTCTAGAAACCTCAACAGTCACAAATGATCCATAATAACTCAAACATGTTTTAAAATAATTTTATTTATTTTCTCATCATTAGTATATAAGGGGTCTCCTTTATGTTTACTCTATAATCTTATATAGATGCTGAGTTTGGATATTAAAGTCCAGAAATATAAGATCTTGAAACAGATTGTTTTAATTGTTTTAAACAGATTGTTTTAAAGACTTGGTAATAATTATAGCAGAGAAGTAAGAAGTTTTGCAGGACCAATGGGAAAAGTGTCTGTGATCTTTTAACTCTCCCCAGTGACTTGTTGTTTGTACAACTAAGTCAAAATTCCACCTTTGATTTGATACCAATGTCATTCCACCCTGCCATCATAGGCATATTCCATGGTCTATTTAAATTAAGCTACGTGTTTTCCCTCAAAACACAGTTGTACTTTACTTTTTATGTCATTTTATTCCACCTACATCTCAAAAAATGCCAATGAAATATATATTTTGTATGTGCATCTTTGGATAGATCTAACTTGATGCATTTGTATTCCAACTCTTCTTTCATGTGATTCCTTCATATCTTTGCCATGACTATGTTTTACTCACAGAATTTTCAATACAGCAATAGCATAAATGTGCTTAGTGTATTACTTAAATTGTTAGCATTAATTTGCTCCTACAAAACATACATTAAAATATTGATAAACAGGCTTTCTGTAAATAGAACTTTGTAAATACTGATGTAGACTGTTTGTTAAACTTTTCAATTAGTCATTGAATATAGTAATATAAAAATATAAATCATATGTTTGTAACTGAATATGTGACAGGCACACACTACATAATATTTTAAACGTGACTTGAAATTTAACCTTTACTAATTAAAGACATTGTGGAAAAATGAAGTCATAATAATAGATTAATGATATTTTAAGGTATATGCCAAGTAACATAATGTTTAAAATGTTTATTCTGATCACATTTCACACTTAATTTTGAAGTGATAAAAACAATAGTCAAACTTTCTTTTGTTGCTACATTACCATAAATTTGTGAAAGTAATACAAAAGAACATCACTTCTTTACCACAGATATTTTTAACAATGATAATCCTGGCATCGCAGTTTGGATAATAATTATCCATATCACAAATCAAAAATACAGAGCAGCATCAATATGTTGGGAAAATAGAAAGTTGCAGATCTTGTATTCCCATGGAAACAATTTAACAATGATACATGGACCAAAATAATTTTATGAGAAATGTGGAATCCAGTTAAGAAGGTGCAGTATCCCAGATGAGCACAAAATCTGTAATAACTACATTGAAATAGGGAAGAAGACCAAATAATTTTATCTACATTGGACCCTCTTCCCAAGCCAACACAGCTCAGAGCAGAGAGAGATCACCTTGGCCTGTGACTTCTCACTCAGGGAAGAGAGTTTTAAGTGCATGTCCAACATCCCCAGCCTTTCAGGACACTCCCCAAGAAACCTGTTTCTGTGTCACCTAACATAGAGTATTGAGGGATTTGGCATAATTTGAACACCTGAGGGCAGGGCAGCTAAGATCAAAGGAAAGGGGTGGGAGTTTTAAGTGTGGCCAGCGTGGTTCTATGAGATTGCAAGGAAGCACATAACTCAAAGTTTATCACTGGGCAGATAAGTAGAGGAGTAGAGTGTGTCACCAACGTCCTAGCTTGTGGTACAGCAGTCAGACACCAGAGAGAGTAAAGGATTATAGATCCCTGAAAAACAAACAAGAAAAGAAAGCAGAAAATCCCCTTAATTAGTATTCTACACATGTAAGTGCAGAAGAGATACATCCACAGAAAAGTTTTGAAAGGCTCCTAAAAACAGCTAGGCTGATTAGTGAAGGCCTCCTTTTGTTGAAGCCAGTTTATAAAGACTGGAAAAGTATTTGTTTCTTTAAATACACAGATACTAATGCAAAGCTACAAGGAAAAATAAGAATCAGAGAAATGTGAATCAAAAAATCAAAATTAACCTCTAATAACTGACCCTAAAGAAATGGATATATATGAATTACCTGACAAAAATTTCAAAACACTTAAAGAAGTTCAGTGAGTCAAAAGAGAATGCAAACAGAAAATTGATCAAAAATTCCAAATACAATACATGATCAAAATGAGAATACCAACAAAGATAAACTATTTTTAAAAACTCAGAAATTCTGTAGGAGAAGAATACTATAACTGAACTGAAAAATTTACTAGATGAGTTTAAGTGTAGACTTGATGAAGAAGAAGAAAGCGGAAGCAAACTTGAAGACAATTTATTTGAAATTATCTAGTCAGAGAAGAAGAACAAATAAGGAAGGAAAAAAGAATGAAGGAGGTATAAGGGACTTATTGAACACCATCAAGCAAACCAATATACTCATTAGAGGAATTTCAAAGGTGGAGAAAAATGGAAATGAGTAGAAAATTTATTCAAAGAAATAATGGCCCCAAACTTTTGAAATCTGGGAAGGGAATTATACAAAGAAAAATTAAAAATACGACTAACATATGATCCAGCAATCTGACTTCTGAGTATAGATCCAAAATGATTAAAACCAGTATATCAAATAGATATCTTCACTCCCATATTTATTACAGCATCATTCCCAATAACCAAGAAATGGAAACAATCTAACTTTCCTCAGAAGATGAGTGAATTAAAAAAATGTGATATATATGTACAATGAAATATTAATATTATTCATGGTTTTTTTAAAAGAATTACTGCCATATGCAACAATTTAGATAAATCTGGTAAATATTATGCCAAGTGAAATAAGTCAGTCACGGAATAAAAAGTAATGCATGACTACAGTTATATAAGGTGCCCCAAATACTCAAACTCATGGAACCACAGAGAAAATGGTGGTTGCCAGAGTAGGGAGAGGGAAAAGTGAGGAGTTGGTATTCAACAAGTATAAAATTTAGTTATAAAAAATGAGTATGTTCCAGAGATCTGCTGTGCAGCATTGTGACTATAGTTAACAATACTGTATTGTGCATTTATGATTTTGTTTGGAGTATAGATCTTACAAGTGTTCTTACTACAATTAAAAAATAAAAGAATAACTAAATTCAACACACAAACATAGTGATAAGAAAGAATGAAACAAGGACTTTTGCAGCAACTTGGGTGGAACTGGATGGAGGCCATTATCCTAATTGAAGTAACTCAGGAACAGAAAAAGAAATGCCACATGATCTCGCTTATAGATGGGAGCTAAACTATGGCTACACAAGGGCACACAGAGTAGTATAATGGATATTAGAGACTTACAAAGAGGGAGAGTGGAAGGGGGTGAAGAATTACAAATTACCTATGGAGCACAATGTACACTACTCAGGAGATGGGTAAACCAAAAGCCCAGACGTCATCACTATACAATATATACATGTAACAGAATTCAGCTGTACCACTTTATCTTAAAATAAAAAAATTAAAAATTAAAAAATATATATTTATGACCAGATAAAGGAAAGAATATAGAGATTACTTATAACTAGTATTCAGTGGGGCTTAAAAACCTCTCTGTAGCACCCGTATTTTAAAATCATTCTTTGGTACTCTTAAGTAGGAGATTCTCAGACTCCTGAATATACTTTATGAAGATTGGCCCTCACTGAGGTGCTTCTTTTACTCAGTATACCCAAAGTGCTAGATTAAATAGATTAATTCCAGACCCTGAGAATCAGGAAGCCCAGTGTATTAGCAAATACTAAGGTCAACTGCTTTTAACAGAAGCTTCAGATAGTAGTGATTTACAGAGGGTAGAACTCCATTTTCTCATATTTCATTCAAACAGGTAAAAAATTTCTGTGTTGACAAGAGGAGACAAGATCTTTCAAGTAAATAGGAGGGTCTGTCTATATAAGAAATAAGAAATCTTAAGCTCTCCTAAAATGAGAAAAAAATAGAATGTGTAGGTAGCAGATAGATTGGTCATTCTAGTGGTGGGATGATGAGCCAATTCATTTATTATTCCTTTAGATTTTTCAAAATAAGTTTCAGAAAAGATCATGAGCAGAGCAAGACCTTGGCTGTGTATCCATCTTGAAAAAGTGGAGTTTAAAGTGGACACTTCAAGGACTTGTAATAATTCTGTTTTCTTAATATTTGATGCAGTCCAAAATGCTAAAAAAAGATTGTGGAATGAATGAATGGTATACATTATTAAAAATATACAATAATCACATTTTCTTGTGACTATATATTGTGCCCAAATATGATGCTCTGTTTATTACAGCTTTCTGTATATTATTTATGAAAACGCTTTCATCCAGTAGTCTCTGAAATTCTGAGAAAATTTTAAAAAGTTTTCACATAGAGCCCCTATTTTGGTTTGAATTCAGCACTAAGATATTGCTCATAAAAAAAAGAATCAGTTTTCTGACTACCTGAGCCCCCATGATTTCCACATAATGGTGAGTTTCGAGTGTTTTTAAACATTGATTATAATAGACTACTCTATTTCATTTTAACCTAAACTGTAAATATAGCAAAATATAGCAGTTATATTTTTTTCTCCGTAGGGTGTATCATTTGTAGCCATGGAGTATCTTTGAAAGAAAAAAAAAAAACATAAAAATAAGGCCAAGGAATTCTGCTAAATAGCCATAAAATCCTTTATTAAATGGAAAATGGAATGGTTATATTGATTGCTTTAGTGCCAGAGATTTTCTATGTTACAAATTTGGCATCATTTTGAGGTTGCATTTACTCTTTCAGGCTGTTAAGGCACTATTTAACGAATCAATTCAGTCATTTAGTCAATAGGAATATCCTTGCCTCCTAAAAGAGTTAATATGCCTTTTCAATGATGCTTCACTTATGAAAAAAATAGTTAAAACACTTGACAAATCAGACTTAATATTAGTTAAAATGCCCCAATGATATATATCGTGTTTTTGTACAAACTCATAGACTCACGAAGGAAGAAGCATTCTTTGGAAATATCATTGGAATTAAACACTGTCAGAGAATAATGATCTCTTCTGCTCACATAAATGCCTAGGGAAAACTGAGATGTTCATTTTCAAAGCAGAAAACATTGATCCACTGGATATGTCCTATTCAAATAAATTTATTTTATTCCATCAAATAGCTGATGTAAATTTAGTTATTTAGTCTGATAGATATGGGTTTCAGAGAATGACATTTTTGTGCTTCAGTACAACTAAATAGATGAAAATCATTGCATTTTGTTTTGGTTTATTTGTCATAAAAATAGAATTAAGTTTGTTCATGAACGCACTAGGTTTAATATTAGCAATTTTAAAACAGTATGCACTGATTTTATTTTTCTTTGATTTCTTTTAAGTAAACCTTTTCCAATTGTAATGATCATTCAGTTACATAATTCTGCACTATATACATTCTATTGAGAATTCCATACATTGTTATATATCAGAAAGTAGGCACTGTAATGCAACATATGAATGTTTGTGGCCAATAACTGTTCAAATGAAGGTAAATGCTACCACACACACACAAAAAAAGATGTAGAATCATGTCTGATTTTGATAGTATTTTATTCTTAACAGCAGAAGGAAAAGATGGTCAGAGCTCCAGGGGGAAAGACAAAAAAGCAGAGATTTATATGTTAAAATAATGTGCATGTACTTGCATATAAGTGTGCACAGATGATCTGTAGGTGGACACATTTTGCATGATGAATGGTCACATAATCCCTGGGAATAGGCTTCATACCTGCCCTTCTGGTGTTTATTGTAGCATATGCTGTGTCTTATTGGCAGTTCACTTGATTTTAGTGATACAAATTAATGGGTTCAGAATAAACCTTTATATTATTATTTCATTTCATCAGAATCTAAATTCTTCGTTACCACAGCTTGTATGGCTGGGTAAATGCAACAATTTTTTGGCATCATAACATGCAAAACAGTACAAATAAAAGTTAGAGTCAAAGGGAAAAGTACTTTTTATTGAAACAATGTCTATTTCCTTTCAAAATGAGGTCATAAACATATAGACTTTCTGAAAAGACATTGTAGGATAGTGTCAATAAGAGGAAAACTGTTACAAAATATAAGGAACATCAATTTATCTCAGGGTTTAACATTAACTTAAAGGAATTAAGTTTTCCATTCCTTTATAATACATATTACAGAAAAGTTGGGGTCATGCGATACACTTACCATGTCATTTATTTCTAGCCACTTACACTAAGCTTCTCATATTTTCTCTTTTTGTATTTATAACAATTGGACCAGCATAATGTTCCAGTTTTTCTGTATCTTCTCTATATACTTTTTGCTTCCTGTTCAAGCAACTTGTTTTTATATATCCATATTCTCAGTGAATGAATAATGCTGTTGAAGCTGAAAGAGACCATCCAGGCATCATCAGGTGGAGAAGATATTGTATGGTTAAACTTGGTGGATTACGTAGATACAAGATGCTGTAAGTTGTAAATAGAAGGGACAATAATGGAGACCTGCTGTATGCAAGCAAATCAAGAACTTGGTTATTTTGGTTGGGGTAGAAAAAAAAACAAGACTTACTAGATATTGAGCCAGGGTTTGACTGAGCTCAGATACAAAGAAGGCTCCTCCCACCTGAGAACATAATGGGAACAGAACACCAGCTGGCATAATGAGCCTACATATGCAAAGTAAATGGCCCTAGCTTCACAAAAGAGATCATTGAGAGGGCAAGTAGCCAAGTGTGTCTGTACAGATCGGCATTTTATAGACTTATTGCAGTTTATTTCCCTGAATATAATATAAGAAGAACAACTGGGCATTTTCCAAGCTTTCACATATTCCTCTATTGGCTTGTCATTGACTTTTGTGATGAAATATCACTAACATCCAACACACTCCTCTACAGTACACACTACTGAATAGTAGGTAAAAGAGTCACTCCAATACACACATTCACCATTCATAGTCACATGTTAAGAAGAGCAATACAGAGCCAAGACTTCTCTCTTATTTCACCCTGCTTTGACACGGTGACTGCTTATTCGCTCATTTCTCTCTTCATCTAATCCTTCAGAGTTTGACATACTATAGCTCTTCCCCAAGTACAATTTGACTCATAAAATACATGAAATACACAAACAACTAAACCTCTTCTGACTCTCTCCATCAGGCCCCCTGTTCTATGACCTGCCTCTCCCTCTGTTGTATTTCTGCCACCTTGCTGTTGCTCAGAAAACTTCAAATATTGAGATTTTTCTCCATCACAAAATATGTTATTTTAGAAAATTTGCACAATTATATGACATGGTTGATTAACAAGAGCTTTACTTGGAATCTCTTTTAAGTTCAGAAATCAGAATAGAAGAGGTATTTTAATATTTGACAGCTTAAGAATCATTCATGAAACATTTTTCACTTCTCCACTCACTGATGTTTTTATACATTTCACCAAGAGCTATTTTCTCCAAATCATTCTATCATCTTAGGTACATTAGGGCAGAGACATTTCTTTTCAAATATATTTTAGTGACTCTTTTGCTCTGTAGAAAAAAAATCAATTAGTATATACTTAAATACTCTAATTTAGTATCAAAATTACAACCAGTAGGACTAACATTTTCTTGATTATGTTTCTAAAAGAAAAGTGAAATGAGAATATATATTGGCACTTTTAACTGAATAAATCAATACAATTCCAAATCATTCTGCTTTATTTTAAAGTGCCTTTGTTAAAAAATCTATAGTGACTAATTTATGAACTCCTAAAACCATTTAATAACATTGCTTAACCTTTGAAGTGTTTCATAACTTTAAAAAGTCCAATGAGTGCTATAATCTCAGAATTACTAACTTCCTTTCAAGTAGTGGAATATATAAAAAAGGTCCTAGATCCTCCTTAATTTTGCTGAATACATTTCCTCACATGACTCTTTCTACACCTCCATTATTTCTGCCATCATAACTCAAAAAGCCTATTATGTTTACAAACGATGAATACGGGAGAGGATTTCTTAGCAGCTTTCATGCTTAGAGTAAAATAAAAATGCGTATTGACAGGAAATAGGAAGATTTTGAAGATAAACTATATAGGCAGAACTTTGCTTATTATGTTTTATTCACCAAATGTGTATTTGTTTTTTTCCTGCACACCAGAAACTGTGTAATCATGTAATGCTGAAAGCAATTAGTGATAGGTAAATTGCCACATTCCAGGTGGATGATTTTTTATAGTTCACTTACCAAGATACTGGCCTAGTTTCATACAACATATTTACCATGTGCAGGGTGTGTTTGTGCACATATGCATGTGTATAACTCTTGGAAACTACAAATATTTATTAAGTGAATATTTAAACTTTGTTAATTACACATAGAAAACAAAATATATGACATATTTCCTAGTAACAAGTATATAGGCTCAGTGGGGAAAAAGATAACAAACATAAATCAATAGAAAATAATATAAAATGATACACCAATTAATGTCTAATTTTATGGCCTAATAGTTTTCACAAGAACTAAGAGAAGATAGAGATAATTGCAGAAAAGTCAAAAACAAGGTAAATGGCAAGGTGGTGTTTTACTTTGCACTGGCAGACATATAGAAAAGATACAGGCTAGAAATAAAAGGGAGGGCTTTCCAGATTATATTAACAAAATCAGCATGAATTCAGAGGCTTCTTATATCATTGCCTAAATGAGTCATTCTCACATGGGAATGATTTAACCCCCTTAGGGACATTTGTCAATGTCTAGAGACATTTTGATTTTCATGACAAGGCTATAGGTGTGAACACTGAGAAAGCTGAGGTACTAGGGAGTTTCACTAGTATCTGGGGTGCTTCTAAACTTTCTCTAATGTACAAAATAGTGGCCTCGCAACAAAGAATAATTTTGTCCAAAATGTCAATAATGCCAAAGTTGAAAAACCATGGATGAAATGTGGTAGTCTTGCTAGTGAGTTCCTCTCGCATCTTGCACCCCATACTGGGTTGTATGTAGGACATCTAAAACAGAGCCCTTGCTGAATTTACCTGCCCATGCAGATGGTGGTAACTTGATTTTTACATGCTAATGAAAAGATATAATGATAAAAAAGGCTTATTCTGAACCCAGTAATTTGCATCACTAAAACCAAGAGACATGCAAATTAGCCACAGTGTGTATACCACAACATGTACTTTGAATTGAGACATGGGGTGTCTTTCAGTTATTTAAATCTTAATTTCTGTCAATAGTGTTTTGTGGTTTTACATATCCAAGTATTGCACTCAAATTTATTCATAAGTATTTTATTACTTTTAATACTATTGCTAATTAAATGATTTTTTAAATTTCAATATTAGATTCTTCATTGCTAACTGTATAGAAATACAATTGATTTTTCAGTATTGATCTTGTATCCTCCAACATTGCTGAACTTGTTTATTAGTTTTAAAAGTTTTTTAGTACATTTTTTAAGGCTCTCCTATATAGAAAATCATGTCCTTAGGAAAAGAAAGAGTTTTGCTTCTTTGCAATCTGAATGGTTTTTATTCATTCTTCCTACTTAATTGCCCTAGTTAAAACCTCCAGTACATTGTTAAATAATCATGACTAGAGAAACCATTTTTGTCTTGTTTCTGATCTTTGGGGAAAAGTATTCAGTATTTCAACAGTAAGTATAATATGATGTCAGCCATGAGAATGTCATAAATACCATTCAGCAGTTTGAGAAAACTCCCTTTTACTCCTGTTTCTCGAATGTTGTGAAAGGATGTTAGGTTTTGTCAAATGCTTTTTATAAGTTTACTGAGATTATAGTAAGTTTTTTGTCCTTTATACTATTAATAGAGTGTATTACATTGATTCTCAGTGTTAAATCAACTTTGCATTGCAATGATAAATCACATTTGGTTGATATATAATCACTTTTTTATATATTTGAGCATTTTTTCATCTATATCTGTCAAGAATCTTGGTCTATAGTTCTCATTGTTTATAATGTCTGTGCTTGCATTTGGTATCAGTGTGATACTGAGTTCATAGAATTAATTGGAAAGTGTTCCCCCTCTTCTTTTTGTTTGGAAGATTTTGTGGAACATTTGAATTGATTTTGTAAATATTTAGTAGAATTCACCAGTAAAGCCATCTTGGCCTGAGATTTTCTTTGTAGAAAGTTTTAAAATTACTGATTCAATCTTTTTTTGCTATGTGTCCATTCATATTTTCTATTTTTTGAGTCAATTTTGGTACTTTATATCATTTTAGGAGTTTGTCCATTTCTTCTGTTATGTGATGTGTTGTCATAGTTTTCATAGTATTCCCTTATCATTCTTTATACTTCCATAAGCTTCAGAGTGTTGTGCTCTCCTTCTTTCCTAAATTAGGTAATTTGTGTCTTCTCTTTTTTTACTTTTTCTTAAGTCTAGGTAAAGACTTGTCAATTTCTTGTACCTTTTAAAGAAATAAGTGTTGGCATCCTTAATTTTTCTTTATGATTGATCTCTTCTCCATTTACTTTACTTCTGCTCAAATCTTCATTATTTTTTGTTCCTATTTGCTATATATTTAGTTTGTTCTTGTTTTTCTAGTGTCTTAGTGTAGAAAATTAAGTTGATGATTTGATATTTTTCTTATTTTTAATAAAATTTATAGCTATGAATTTTCCCCTGAGTACAACTACAGTTACATCTTACAAATTTTCCTTTGTTGTGTTTCAGTTTTCATTAATCACATAGTATTTCTAATTTCTTTGTAGTTTTTTGACCTATTGCTTATTTAGGTTGCTTAATTTATGCCCATTTGTAAATTTCTCAAATTTCTTTTTGTTGTTTTTTAATTTAATTCCATTGTGGTCTGAGGAGATACTTTGTATGATTTCCGTCCTGTTAAGCTTATTGAGCTAGTATAGGGTCTATCCTAAGAATATTACATATGGCTTTGAAAAGAATGTATTTTTTTGAGTTTTGTTGGTATGTTCTATAGATTTCTACTAGGTGTGATTGGTTAATAATACTGTTCAAATATTGTGTTTCATTTTTAATCTCCTGTAAAGTTATTATATCCTTTATTCAAATAGATTATTAGGATCTCAAAATATTCTTTTTAAATTCTCTACTTTAATTTTTTTCATTTTTACTTCTTGTATTTGTTATTACATATGTTTATAATTGTCATGTCTTGCTAATACATTGACATTTTGTCACTATAGAGTGCCCTTCTTTTACTCTAACAATATATTTTTTGTTTTAAAGTCTATTTTGTCTAATATTAGTATAGCCACTCCAGCCCTATTATAGTTACTGTTTGCATAGTATATCTTTTTATATACTTTCTTTCAACATAGTTGATTTTTTTTATCTGAAGTATGCCTTCTCTGCCAGAATATATTTGGAACATTTTTTATCCATTCTAATAATCTCTGCCTTTTGATTGTATTATCTGATTAACTAGCACTTAATATTAATATTTATATGGTTCAATCTATATCTGCCATTTTCCTTTCTGTTTTATATATATATATCTTAGGCATTTTTGTATCTTTATCCTCCTTTATTGCCCTTTTATATTAAGTATATGTTTTCTAGAGCAACCTTTTAATTATTTCAACATTTTCTTCATTATAATTCTGGATTACTTTTTTTAATTATTTAAATTATTCTCTAGGGCTTACAAGATATAGTTGAAGTTCTCAAAAACTTACAGATTTTTCCATGTGTGGTGGCACATGTCTATAAACCTAACTACTCAGGAGTCTGAAGCAGGAGGATCTTGTGACCCCAAGAGTTTGAATCCAGCCTGTGCAACATAGTAAGACACCATTTCTAAGAAAAACAAATAAATGAAAAACAAAAAGAAACACTTACATATTAATACTAATGTAATTCCAGTGAAAGATAAAAACTTTACTCCTATATAGCTTCATTCCCTCCACACTTATACTGTTATAATTACACATATTGTATCCACAGATATTAAAAACCCAATAATTAAAATTTTATA
Source organism: Cheirogaleus major (assembly GCA_963574435.1). Taxonomy (NCBI): domain Eukaryota; kingdom Metazoa; phylum Chordata; class Mammalia; order Primates; family Cheirogaleidae; genus Cheirogaleus; species Cheirogaleus major. The sequence goes on from CAUYPO010044820.1 coordinate 18,188, forward strand.
CAATATTATAATATGCCTTTTAAAGAAGTTCAAACATATAGAGCAAGTATATATGTATAGAGTTTGTTGTATCAACCTTCTTAATTACAATTTCTAGTTCTCTTTATTTCTCCAGGTATGTTTGTGTTACATTTTGGTGTCATTTCTTTAAACCAATACAGCTTTGCTCAAACCAAACATCGTCTTTACTGTTAAATATATTACATTTACGTGTATTATTATCCCAACAATAGAATTATATATACTGTTTATGCAAATACACATTAACAACAGATAAAAAGAATGAGACATAAATAATTATACTACCTTTTATAATTACATAATTATCTACATAATAACCTTTACGGGTGTTTCTTATTTATTTGTTTTTTGGTATTTGAGTTACTGTGTGGTGTCACTTGCTTTCAGCCTGAAGAATTTTCTTCAGTATTTCTAGTAAGGCAGATCTGCTAGCAACACCATATAAATTTTGGATCTGAAAATGTCTTTATTTTGTCTTCATTTGGAAAGTTAGTGTTGCTAGATATAGATTGCCAGGATTTTTATTTTTCTTTCAGCTCTTTTATTACATCATCCTAATGCTTTCAAGTCTATACTGTGTATGATGAGAAGTTATCTGATAATTTTATTGAGGTCATTGTAGGTAATGAGCTGTTTTTCTCTTGCCGATTTAAGATTTTTGTTGTTTTGTTTTTCCACATTTGGAGTCTGATATGTTTGGATGTGAAATTCATTGTATTTATTCTACTCGGAATTTGTTGAGTTTCATGGTTGAATAGGGTAAATATATTTTCATCAAGCTTGGCAAGTTTTTAGAATTTATTTCTTCAAATATTTTCTGACTTTTTTCTTTTTCCTCTTTCATTACACATATGTAAGCATGCTTAATGGTGTCTCATACTTCTCCAATGATCTTTTATTTCTCATTGTTTTTTATCTCATCATTTTTTTATTCTGCATGATATCAATTGATGTAGCTTCAAATTTTGCTGATTCGTTCTTCACCAGTTCAAATATAATGCTGGGCCCTTCTAGCATTATATTTGAACTGGTGAATTTTTCACTGTGATTATATTGTACTTTTTAACTGCGAAATTTCCATTAGATTCTTTTATATAAATTCCATCATTTAATAATATTTTACAAGACATTATTATACCTTCCTTAATTCTTTGTGCATGGTCTCCTTTAGTTTTTCAAACATATTTATAAAAACACAATAATATAATAACAGCTTTTAAGTCTTTCTCTGTCAACTCCAATATCTGAGCCCCTTCAAAACGTTTTTATTGACTATTTTTATGTTTTGTTTTTCTCCTGTATATGGGTCATTGTTCTTATTCTCATTGTTTTGGCATGTCTCATAATTTTTATTAAAAGCTGGACATTTTACACAATTTATTGCAGCACTGCTGGGTACAGATCCCCTAACCAGGATGTTGATGTTGTTGTTTACTTGGTCATTTATTTATTTAGTGACTTGGCAGAACTAATCCTATGAAGTCTATTTCCCCTGAAGTGTGTAGCTTCTGATGTTTCTGTTCAAATTATTATTTGTTCTTATTTATATCTTTTATATCATAATTATATAAAGGCTATGCTTAAGCTTTGTTGGCCAGTTAGATTATTGCCCTTTGCCATTGATTGTATGCTTCTGTTCATGCACACGTTTGTGTCTTAGATGCTGTCATCACAGTTCAAGGAGTTTATGTTTTTGTTCCTGTTTAACCGGAACTAATAGTTTGGATTTTTTATCTCTAATCATTCTCAAGATAATGCAGCGTTGGGTATGCACTGAAGCTCCCAGACATTCAAGGGTTCATATGATTTTATTTTTAAGTATGGCTTCCAAAGTTGCTCCTGGGTCAGAGGAGCTTAATAATTTTAGCCAGTTTGGTCACAGATTGCAATTAATCCCCTAGTTTCAGTGAGGACTCTACTCTTTGTTTATTGACCTACATGCAGTGTGTTGAATGTTTTCAAGTATCCCCCACGACCTGTTCTGATTCTCTTGAGTACTTAGTGCTTATGCATAGCCTTCCTAATCACAGAGGGTGACTGTGATCTCAGGATGACTCTTCTTATTTGTCTCTTTTTCTCAATCTCTCTGTTAAATCTCTTATTGATCTGCCTTTTTATCTGTAGCTATGGTATCAAGGACCTAAAAGTGCCCTCTTTATTTCTCTTCATAGTTTTGAACAATGTCTTTTGACATGGGCCTCTTTGTGCTCTGTTTCAAATTAAACCAACCCACTCAAGCAGAGCTATGAAGCTCTTAGTTCTTATACCCTGCATCTCTTTTGGAATAACCTTTGTAGAACATTATAAGGTCAGGGAGTGGGGATTGCATCCCCCTTTTCCCAGAGTGATGTACCTTTTCCATCACTTGGCCCTGTTGGGGTGGTTCCTAATCTTCTTGGCTTGCCCCTCCTGACTTGGAACCCCCACCATACATGCCAGCCAGGGTGAGTGTGTTCCTGAAGATGTACTCCTTCCCTACTGCACCTGGAATAGAATTTATGCCGAACAAGTGGGGACTGGATGGAAGAAGACAGCCCCAGTCATCTCAGGTATGTCAGTTTCTATAGTGGAACTAGTGAGGACTCCAACAGCACAGACTCCTGCTCTTCTTTCTTAGATCTCATAGATTTTCTTGAGTGAATATCTCTCTATTTGCTATGTACCCCTAAGCAATTTTGAGAGGCTTAATATGCTTGTTTTTATACTTTTTTTGGATAAAAGTTGTTTGTTGGGAAAAGAGTCTGCCATGATCTTCACTCTACCATTCCAAAATTCATTCATATATTTGTACATATATGACAGCTGACTGCAACTCAAACATAGTGTTCTTATTAAAGTGATCAATGGGTCCAAGATATCTGATCCTGGAGAATGTGAAGAGATCCTGAGAAAAACAATGTATCACAAATAGCACACACAACTGTCTATGTGGTAGGGGTGGGAGAGGAGAGGAAGAGTGGGTCAGAAGCATGGTGTACCAAATAGGGCAATACAAAATCTGCTGAAAGAGACAAAAGCAAAAAATAAAAAAAGGAAAGTGAAGAAGGTAATATTTTCAATTACTATTTTTAAATATCTACTTCATTCACAATATTAAAAAGTTATAAATAAAATTGTGTAAAAATATTTAATATAAACATGCCTGTTAGCACAGTTGTCATTATCTCTTGTGAGCTGTTAAGCCATTTATAAAATTCAGGGGAATCATGCTTTAAGTATCAAATTATCTTGAGCTTTAAAAATGTATTTCCCATAGCTTCAGAGAAATATAAACGATCTCTGGCCTTACTCTCTGGGCATATTAAACACTGGTTTAGAATATTCCTCAATTGGTAGTTTGGTCTTCCTGAAATGTTGCCTCTAGAGAAATTTCTAATGACAACCACTCCTCAAAGCACTTTATTACAACTGCTTATCAATTAATTAATGAACAGAGGAATATCTTTAATGAAGCTTCTCACCTTTTTGGGAAGGCCAAATTAAAATCAGAAATCCCCTCTAGTGTGAAATAACAATTTTCCACTTTAAGCTAAATGATGTTATCAAAACCAAACTACCAACTGGTGTGTTTTTATTTAATGGCAAATTTTTCTTGAGTTCCTCATTTCAAAAAATGACAACGCCATATGTATATGTATATATGCTTGTGTATATATGTGTGTGGGGGTACTTATACACACACACATAAAATTGGTATAGATACTCTTCATGTAACTCCCTAGAGTTAAATCATGAAGAGCATGGTTCTATGTTAGCCATTGTTGAAGAGAGATAGCGGAAAAAAATCTCCCAACATGAAAAACTTCATCCCATAGTTGTATAACCACCTACAATTTTTGCACAGTGAGGAATTCTCAAAATGGCATAAAATGGTGACATTATAGAGGAATTTCTCTTCTAATATGAAATAATCTTTCTAATTGAATGTATCTTCTTCTGGATTTTAGAAAAAGTTATTATTGCCTGATTATTATATCAATATTATGTATTGTCTACCCAGGATAGTAACTGGTCAATGAATTTAATCAATATAAATTCTGCATAATTTAAAATTCAAAAGCACTCCTTAGCCATGTGCAACAAGCAAAATACAGAATAAATTTCCCAGTATCATTTTTGAGTAGACAAAGTAATATTGGTTTAGTCAGTATGGTGTTTGATAATTTAATCCAAGGTAATTTATTTTTAGTTGAAGATTAATTTGACTTTTTAAGGATCTCTCTGTATCCCTAAATTAGGTGTAACATTCTTTAAAAATATATATTTAATAGACATTATGTAGTGTCTACTATGTGTTGGGCATGTTCCAAGTGTTTTTCTGACATTAATTTATTTAACTTACCTAATAATGCTATGAAGTGTGTATTATCACTATTCCTCTTTCACAGATTCATAGATGAGTTAGCTGTGCTCAGAGAGAGTAGTTCTCCACCAGGAGTCACAAAGAAAGCAAATGGCAGAGCTGAAGCTATGAATGTAGATCTAGAGTTCATGTTCCTACCCCTTATGCTATGTCGCCTATTTTTTTTTTATAAAAGAGATCTTTAAAGCTTTCCATCTGATTTATTTTTTAGCCACATGTTTCATTATCATTATCATCAAAGCATCAAAGTTATACAATCTGTTGCATACAAAATCAGTCAGGTCTTCCTTCTCAGAGGTTCCAGTTTTGTATGGCCATGGCTTATCTAAATACATATTATAACAATACTCATTATGTTATTTTTGAAGAATTTTGTTAATTTATCTGATATTCTGCAAAGAGAAAATTATATCAATTATAATACTGTCCCATATATTTCTTTCTTATACCTGTAAAGGAATTTCTATTTGTATTCTCTTTACTTTTTTCTTTTCTCTAAAAGTTCAACGTGTTTTTCCAGTGGTTAATCAAAGAGTTAAGATCCTTGCATGTCATGTTTGAGAATTCAGATAGTATTTAGGGTTACTAGGAGTCATCAAATTCTTTTAATTACAAGAATGTGTGTTAATAACAACAAAAATATTATTGAAGTCACATTTATTAGAAATAACTCAAAATTCTTTCAGCAAATCATTGAGAAAGAGGGACAAATAGGAAATAAAGGGTTGGATTTCCTAAGGTTTCAGGAAGCTGTTTATCCAAGAAATCCATTTTCAAACTATACCTCTTCATTCAAGATTTTGACAAGACAATTTTTTGGAGTTTCTCATAGTTTATGTGTATGTTTGTGCAAGTAGGTTAGCTAAACTGAATTTCACTATTATATATTTAATCCCATCATTTAAATAATACATTTTATGCTAAGTTAGCCACATTGTTTTCTGTCCTTTTAAAAATCTTTGTATTAAATTGAAATACTTGAAAATAGTGCTTAAGATAGATTATCATCAAGGCTTTCCTATGTTCTCATGCTATACAGATAAATGACAGTCTTTGTTCCCATAAAACATACAATCAAATGGGAAGATACAAAGGTATAAACATAACTGAGTAAAATGTGATAAATGCTCCAAAAAAAGTTTGTTCAGAGTGGATTATTATTCTTGACAATTACGTATCACCTTTTCAAAATTCTACTTTTCAAACTTTGTTTTCACAAGTCCATATGGATGTTACATATTGATTAATAAAGTACATTCTTTGTTCTTTCACATTTTATTAAAACTATAGTTTTTTTCATTTTTAAGTGACATATAGCAAAGGATATTACAAATTGGATTTTGAATATGCAAATATGCTTTTGACTTTTTTCTTGATCCTAGTGGCACTTCAGTGCAATGTTTGGATGATTATACTTATAATATCAAAAAATTTCCCATTGAAATCAATGGAGTCTGATATACAACAAATGCTTCTTTGAAATAAATGGATTTTAGTAGTGATTCATCCCTACTAGAATGAATGGCATGTGTAGCTTACAGATCATATAGTTAGGGGCCTATTAGATCAGTAAGTCTAAGCTGCCTGCTTGGATAGAATATAGTCTCCAAATAGAGGACAAAGCATTTGATCTTAGCCAAAAGGCCATGAACAAAAGCTATTTTAATTTATTGCAATTAAAATGAATGGGATTCAATCTAACACATTTATGAGGATGCGATAACTATCGAATCGCATTCATTTCAGTGGGGTGTGTTAGTCATCCAATTCTATTCATTTCCATGGGGATCCATTATTTATCGAATCACATTTATTTAAATGGGGATTCATTAGCTAAAAAATCTAATTAGTTTCCATGTGCATGCATTAGCTATCATGTCATCCTTCCTTTCAAAGACAATTCTCTAGTTATCAAATCCCATGCATTTATGTTTGGATTGGATTCTAGGGTTTGAAAAAGCTGTTACTCTTAATTAAATGGTGGCAATAAACTGTTATCGTTATTATACTGTTGCATATTTAAGAGTATTTTCTAAATATCTAAATACTTAGTCACCCCAGTTTTCAATAGCTAAACAGACTGTTCTCTCAAATAATAAAACATTTAATTTAGCAAATGTCCAAAAGACCACTATGATTTTTAACATATGAGCATGGTATTACCTTTTTAGGTCAGACTATATTATTTTTTTTTCCTGCAGTTTAGCCATTAGGTGAAGTTCTCATGTTCAGAGAGATTTTCAAATGAAGGAAAATGTCAACCTGCTATGAGGCCATAAGATTAGGTCCTTAGATTTATGAGTTATGTACACTAAGCTAATGCAATAGTGTATGTGTCATTAGAATCATAATTGGATAGATTCCATTGTCATTTCTTGGCCAAAATTTTAACTCTTTAATTATTTTTTAAAAATCCATGCTTTGGAGAAACTAGAACTTTCTTATGCCAGGTTTCATAGTACCAAGTTAAACTGATCAGTTGATATTATCTATGATGTTGAGATAGATTAAGTAACAAGTTAAGTTACTCTATACCAACAAACACACCTTTGTTAAGTTATCTTGATAAATCTCCATTATGTGCAGACAACTCTAGCTTTCCCTGGACTTAAATTATTTTTCAAGTAATGAGTGATTTAAGTGACTTCAGTTTATAAAAAAAGTGCAGGAACATAGTATAATGTGAAAATATCATATGGATAATATTTTAAGCCTGTATTACTGCTAGAATACTATGTGTTTACTACATTGAGGTGTTTATTGAATTATTTAGCTTATTTCAACTGTACTACCATATTTTATTGGTTGGAAGTCCATGAAATCTTATTTCATTTACTTTAACAATGCTATTTTTTGTCTGAATGGGTTTTAAAAAATATTTATATATGAAAGTTGTAGGAATTTTATGTAGGTACATTTTTATAGCAGCATAAACTAATATTAATAACATTTTATGTGCTAGCTGCCAATCATTTTAGATTCTTTTTTTCAAATTCAATCTCTTTATAGTTAAAATTACCATAATTCTACATATTTTGGTAATATTCCAGTTTTATATTAATCATGATATTCTTGAAATAAAACACAACAGAATGAAAAACAAATATAAAAATAAATTTATATTGATATATTATTGAAAAATCAGGGCCGAGTGTGATGGCACATGCCTGTAATCCTAGCATTCTGGGAGGTCGAGGTGAGAGGATTACTTGAAGCCAGAGTATTGCTGGAGGCCAGGAGTTCGAGACCAGCCTGAGCAAGAGTAAGATCCTCTCTCTACTAAAAATAGAAAAAAATTAGCTGGGTGTGGTGGTGTGCCCCTGTAGTCCCAGCTACTTGGGAGGCTGAGGTAGGGGGATCACTTGAGCCCAGCAGTTCGAGATTGCTGTGAGCTAGGCTAATGCCTCGGCACCCTAGCCTGGGTGACAGAGTGAGAATCTGTGTAAAAAATAATAAAATAAAACAATGAAAGTCAGAATGCCTACAATTGAATGTCTATTTCACTGGTGATATTTGATACCCCTGAGACATTAACACCTTGGCAATCTAATTTTTTATTTCTTCTTTTGCAAAATGAAGGAGTAATTAAAAGCTACCTTGTAGATTATTGTAAGAATTGTATGATATAATCCTTGTAAACTGTTTTTGGGGCTCAAATAACAATACCCCAAGGTATGGTATTTAGACATGCTGAATACTTTGTTTCTTTTTTCTTTTTTGAGACAGTCTCACTCTGTTGCCTGGTCTAGAATGCCCTGGCGTCAGCCTAGCTCACAGCAACCTCAAACTCCTGGGCTCAAGCAATCCACCTGCCTCAGCCTCCCAAAGTACTAGGATTACAGGCGTGAGCCACCGCACCCGGCCTGAATACTTTGAATTAAAAGAAATTGGAAGGCCTTAGAAGGTGGCTCAGAATCAAGATCACCGGGACTTTTCCTTGTATTTCTCCTGCCAAACTCAGGAAAGAGCTTTCCCTGAAGTTCTCTTATCCAACTGAGGAAAGTTTTTCTAAAGTGAATGTAATTGTCTTGAACTCTATCCCTAGGAATTTCATCAACCAATCAGGGAAGATTAATCACTAAAGAGGAAATTAAAAGCCATCACCACACCCAGACACCCCATTGTCTATTCTTTTGGAGGCTACCCCAAAACAACTTTTATTAGCTCAGAGACTTTATCTGCATAATACAACATTTGTTCATCATGCTGTTCCTTTCCTTTCCCTCCTGTAACTTGTGCCACCTCCCCTAAAAGCCTGAAGTCCCTATTCCTTTAAGCTATAAAAACTTCAACCATCTGGCCCCTCCTTTGAGTCTCATATCCTTCTGTGAGGCTTCTCTGCACATGCATGTAATTAAAATGGTTTTTCTCCTGTTCATCTGTCTACTGTCAGTTCATTTTAGCAGACTCAATTATTAAACCTTCAGAAAGAAAGTTTTAACTCCCCTACACTACTTACTGAAGTACTTGCATTCATGTTCACTCTAAGACCTGTATAATTCTGTAGTAGCTATAAAAATCTAGTAGTATTCAATATAAGTTAGCCATTTTATTTTAACTAAGTTTTTACAAGATAAGAAAATCAATTAATAATAAACTGTAATGCAGGGGGGATTTTTTCTTTCATTTTTTTCTTAAGTAAAATAGCTAAGATCTAGATATTAAAATAGTAATATCACTAAATTCAGCAAAATAATTCATTTTGGCAAAATTATAAATTTTTATATGTTCATTTATGTATTTAGAATGTCTAGTTGTAACTGAAACTTTTAAAGAAAATATCAGGTTTATGAATCAATTATATTCTACAATTATTTTGAAACTTAGAATTTTTATTTTTCTCATAGGCATAAAATCCCACTTGTAGTTGTAGCCTTCATCTCAGTAAAACATTGTATTGTTGGGAGAGTGTTGAGGTACTGTGGAAAGCAGGAAGACAGATTAGCCTGTGAATGATTTGCAGGGGCCCTGGGTTTTCTCTTACCTTGTAAGGGAACACTGAAGTACTGAGAGGGCTGAGAGGGCCAATAAACTAACAAGTCTGGAATTGCAGTGAAATGTCATTTTATTCAGGAATTTCAACACCCGTGTGACATGATCAGTGCCTTGGTCTAAGGCAGTAGGTAAACCATGTTTCTTGATGGACTAGTCTCACATTCACAGTCAACTACTGGTTTAAAGCGCAATCCACACTAAGTCCTATAAGCCACATTTATCCTTACCATCTATCTTTTTAATGTAGTACCCAGGTGTTCATGCCAAGTAGAAAGAGAGAGAACAGATGAGATTCTGAAAGACTGAGTCTTCCACCTGAATATCCAAGTGGAAGTTTAAATTATTGGATCCAATATAGATGAACAACTTCATCTAATTTGATCCTCTTCCTCCCTCCCATGCTTCTCCTTCCTATGCTTATGAAGTGTAAGATAAGATCAATGATAGGATAATACAGAAGCTTCATTTCCTTTGACCACCATAGAGTTGTATAACTGATTTGTAATGCTACAATACTTATTTAACTCATTATGTACCCTACACATTGTTTTGACAAAATGCATCACAGATATCATTAGCTTTTGAGGTCATACACCCTTTAAAACTACAACCTACTTTAAGGGATGAGAGTTGAATATTTGATGAGATTATTTTTCCAGATATTTCTGGGAATCCTCAATTGGAAGACTTTGGAATTCACAGATTCAATGTAGCTTATTTCCTCACTGCTTCCTTTCTTTAAAAGTCATATGTTTTCCAAAGAGGAGTGCCCCGTAATTTTATGGTTTTCTATGACATGTTCCTGCTAAGAAACATGAGAAACAGAACCAAAGTACAATCTTTTTGTTACTTTATTTGTTTCATTAGACTCTATAGTGAATCCAAATAAACATTTAAAATCCATTTTCACTTAGAGAGATAAAATAAAATTATTCTACATTTCAAGAAAAATGATAAGATTTCAGATATTTTGGAAATATAATTCCAAAATCCTTGATTAGGAAAAGGGTGATATACATATAGGGCTTGTAGAGTAAATAGTAAGATAAATAACAGAATATTTGACTTACATTCTTCTAAATTTATTATTTGCAGATTTGCTCATTTATATTTAATATTCACTAAATATATAAAAATTTTAATATTCAATCATTTTTTCCATTTTAGGTTCAATTAAAAAAGGCCACAGACCATATTGACCAACAAGGCCTTAATGGGCCCCTTAACTTGACTGACAGCTGTCAGATTTCTTCCTGACATAGACCTATGACTTTTATTTTCTTAAAATATTTAATTTTGAAAACTTGCAATTATAAATTCTTTCTCTACTCCTTTAAAATGTAAATCTTCTTCAAGTCTCTTGCCAATTTTTCAAGCCAAGACTATTTTCTCTAGGATTTTGGAGCTATCTTTTTGAAATGTAATCACCAAGAATAACAAGGTTCCTATCTCCCAGTCTCTGTGGGAGGGTAAGAGCCTAACTTTGATAATCACCAATTAGTCAACACAAGTGCCCTAATCACATGGACCAACCTCTTCCCTCAGGCTGTCCACCAGTGTTTTTCTACTAGCTTTTGCAGATGGGAGGGGGAGGAGGGGATGGGTATATACACACATAGTGAGTGCGATGTGCACGATCTGGGGGATGGACACGCTTGAAGTTCTGACTGGAGGGGGGGAGCGCGGGAGCAATGTACATAACCTAAACATTTGTACCCCCATAATGCTGAAAAAAAAAAAAACTTCCCCAGCTTTTGTTTAACATAGTTGGTTTCGGTTGCTCTCCCCAATGGCAACAGTCTCAAACAAAGTCATCCTTGTCTGTTTAGTACCACCCAGTGGAAATTTTCTTTGACAATATTTGCTTTATTCATGACTGTGTATCCATCACTTAGTAGATTTTATTACTGGGTGCCTTTTCTGTACCATGCTGGGAATGCAATGACAAATAAGATGTGGGCCCATCTCTTCTCTCAAAAATCTCAACATCTGCTGGAAGATACATGCCTATCAACTAAATATCATATAATAGAGTTGAGAGTAGAGTGATGACGTTATTTGAATTAACTTATATGTTGGCTATGTTTTCTTTGTGATTGGTCCATTAAAGTTCATGAGGGAAACACTAAAATACACAGTAGCTGCAACTAGACATCCAGAAGCACATTTAAGAGAGTTATAAATTAGGCATTTGCTATCTTTTTGCTTCCTTATTAGAAGGGGAGTTACCCTGAAATATGATCCTTTGAGTTTTGCTGGATAGGAGATATAATGGTGAAAAACAGACAAGAAAATGTCTCTGGACTTAGTATAGCTCAGTCTTTGGGGCAAACTAAAATTTATAATTCTGGGACAGTAGGAAGATCAGGCTTTAGTTATTTTAGTCTATATTTGTGGGTGTAATATATCAAAGACCTTGTTTATATTTATATACAAGCACTTATATTTTAGCATATGCCAAAAAAGCAGGCAGAATTTATAGCATGATGGAGAAATTATATAGTTGTAAACTCTGAGTTCTCATCCAAGTTCTTTCAAAAGTAACTTTAAGACCTTGGGAGAATCCGTTATCTCTATAAATCTCTCAGTATTCTCAGTTACAAACTGAGAGTCTTGAACTATCTTAATACAACATACCACATATTTAAAAAGGTATTTAATTATGTGTTATTCCAGGAAACTAATAGATGGAAAATATTTTATTATATTTCTGGTACATATTTTTGCTGTGAATATTTTGGTAATATTCTTAATATTATTTACCCCCTCCCTTCCACTGCCACATAAAGCTCTTAACATTCTAGTCCAAGTCTACCTCTATAGCATCATCTCTGCCAATAGCCCACTCCTAATCCCTGTGATCCATTCATGCTAAAGTCTTCATGAGTGTCTCACATGTCAGGGCCTTTTATGTTCCCTATGATGGAACCCTCTGACTATTTTTATTGCCTGACAAAACTCTTCTACACCGGAGACAATTCAGCTTCTCTCCCCTTTGTTAATCAGCCCTGCCACTACCGTTCCAGGTAAATGCCAGTGGCTTCCTTTCTTGTTGATTGTTAAACAAAAATTATGAGAGAGACTCAAGAATGGAAAAACAAGCACCACATGTACTCACCAGCAAATTGGTATTAACGGATCAACACCTAAGTGGACATATAGGATTAACATTTGTTGGGTGTCGGGCAGCTGGGAGGGGGGAGGAGGGGATGGGTATATACAAACATAATGAGTGAGATATGCAACGTTTGGGGGATGGTCATGCTTGAGGTTCTGCCTCGAGGGGGGAG
>CAUYPO010044821.1:0-30355 GCA_963574435.1 Cheirogaleus major
AAATGCATTCTTTCTGGACTATCTGTGCCTTCCATGAATAGGCATTGCATGCCCACTCTGCCAGGCATTATTCTAGATCCTGGGGGTTCCCCAGGGAAATGGTGCTGACAAAGACCCATGCCCTCCTGTGAGATAGTGACAAGTGCTTTGGAGAAAAGTAAAGCAGCAAAAGAAGATAGATAGATGGTGGTGCTGGAGTTGGGAGAGGGGTGCAGTTTAACCACTTCTGTACCAGCGGCGACTGTAGTCGACAGCAACAGATGAACGCACAGGGCCCAGCGTCGACTAGTCGACAGCCACAGATGAACACACTCAGCGACTATAGCCTACAGCCGTGATATGAAGGCACACAGCCAAACATCGACTTTAGCCGACAGCCGTGATGTGACTTTTCTAATTTTTCATTTATTAAAATAAAATTGTGAATATTTAAAAATAACATAATGAAAACATATATGTATATGTTACGTATTCTGATTTACCTTACAAGTAAAGCTGCCTGTAAAGTAAAACAAGCTTTCAGTGCTTTAAAGCTTTCCTCATCACACAAGAGCAAAACGGATTCATCGTCAATGCACAGCACACACTACCGTGCGGACTGTGAGTGCCGGCTGTGGGCGAGGTCTCGTGGCTGGTGAGCGCCGCACCGAAGTGGTTAAAATAAGGTTGTCAGGGAAGTCTTTGCTACAAAAGAGAAAGTGGAGGAAAAACTGAAGGAAGTGAGGAAGCAAGTGCTGCCCTCTGAAAGAGGGGCATTTCTAGCCAGTGAAATAGCCGTGCAAAGGCCCTGAGGTGGGAGCCTGCCGGGCACAGTCAAGAAACAGCAGAAGAACAGCAAGGAGCAGAACGAGAGAAGGGGAAGGTGGTCAGAGAAGTAACAGAAGTACATCTTTGTATGAACTTGAAGTTTTATTCTAAGTGAGATGGGAAACTACTGGTGGAATGTGAGCAGAGGAGTAACCCAGTCTGGCTTACAATTTTAAAAGGATCACTCTGACTATAGAGGGACAAGGATAGAAGTTGGGAGGTGGGAAATGGACTGGGGAGTGGCAGTTGAGGTGTTGAGAGGGATCGGTAGTGAGCCAGGAGGATTCCTTTGCTGACTTGAGTGGAGTATGAGAGACCAAGAAGGCGAGGATGACTCCAGGCTTTTCAGACTGGGCCTAAAAGGCTGTAGTTGATATTTACTGAGAAGGGGGAGAGTTTGGAAAACTACTTTTGGGGAAGATCCAGCATTTCTGTTTTGGATATTTTAAGCTTCATATGCTTATTAGACATCCAGATGGAGCTGTCCAAAGAGTGTGGTCCAAACTGGAGGTATAGCTTTGAGTTTTTTAGTGTGGGTGGAAGTCCTGAGGTGAGTAAGATCACCTTAGGGAGGAAGTGAAGAGGGGAGGAGCAGAAGCTCCAAAGACTGAGACCTACACCCCACAACTGACATTTTTGTTTGGGGGGGTCCTCAGGAGCATTTCATTTTCACTGTGTTCTTGATATTGTTTAATTCTCTTGATAAAGTAATCACTGGTAAATATGTAAATACAGTGTTGTGTCTAGACAAAGTTTTACATCCTGCTGTATAAACTAAGGGCATCTAATGGAAACAATTGGCTTGGATGGGAGGATTAAGCAAAGGGATATGACTTACATGGAAGTGACTTTCTTGCCTCTCTCTTTCAGCATCCATGAGTTCTTGGCCACATGCCAAGATTATCCATATGTTATGGCAGATAGTTTACTGGATGTTTTAACAAAAGGAGGGCATTCTAGGACCCTACAAGAGTTGGAGACGGTAAGAATGCTGCTGAAGAAACAGGGTAATTTATTACTGGCTCCCAGTATTAGTCATTCAATGTTGTGAAACCATGGGATTAACCAGTATGACAGCTGGACTCCCTTCCCCTGAAAGACAGCCCAGCTGGGGTGAGGCCACGGGTGGAGGACAGTGAATGGAAAGGAGTAAGTCAGACATAGGGATCTGTAAGGGCCAGAGCGTTGGCATTATCTCCAGATCTTGGGAGTATAGGATCCCAAAATGGAGTTTATAACTAGGAAGTCAGCAGGTGCTACGTACCCTAACAAAAAAGGAAAGTTTTGCTCACTGGCTTGAAACTAAGTTGGCTAAAATGATAGGAAATGGCCTTTTCCTTATTATGCAGTCGTAGCACCGTGGGAGGAGCCTCAGTTACAAAGTAAAAAGCTTCCTTGTTGCCGTCTTTTATTAGCACTTGTAAACTTCCTCTAGTTCAGTTGGAGATGGTTCATAATCTGGAGTGATTCAGAGTCTTGACTCAAGGATTAGAACCGGAAAATGTTCCTAATGATGCAGAGGAGAATTGATCTCCACAATTGTCACCATGGTTATAGGAACCCTTTATCTCTTGGAGGTCAGAACTCTTAATGGTGGCTGTGACTCTAGTGCCTTGTACCCTGCCCACACTGCACGTATGGTTGCTGGGTGACCTGTCAGCACAGCTAAGGTCATTCCTCAGTCAGGTCAAGTTCAGTGATAACTGCTGTAAAATTCTAGCACATGAACTGCTTTCTTCACATGGACTAAAAAATATTAAATTTTATTATATCAATTCAAAATATTTTTTACTATGTCCTTCCCATCAATTAATCTGAATTAATACTCTAACTAAAATTGAATATTTTTCATTTGATGAATGTGGCAGTGTGTTTCAGAATGTAAAGTGTCTCTGTCCTTTGATCCAGCAGTATCAAACTCTTCTTCTCTCCTTTGATCCAGCAGTATCAAACTCAAATTCTTCTTAGAATTTATCCTAGAAAATAAGAAGAGTTACATATAAGGATACATTGCTTATCGCTTTTAGAAATTGGGAATTAGGGCCGGGCATGGTGGCTGGCGCCTGTAATCCTAGCATTTTGAGAGGCTGAGGCAGAGTTTGAGACCAGCCTGAGCAAGAGCAAGACCAAGACCCCATCTCTACAAAAAATAGAAAAATTAGCCAAGCATGGTGGCACACGCCTGTAGTCTCAGCCACTTGGGAGGCTGAGGCAGGAGGATCGCTCAAGCCCAGGAGTTTTGAGGTTGCAGTGAGCTATGATGACACCAGTGTACTCTAGTTAGGGAAACATAGCAATACCCTGTCTCTAAAAAATAAAACAGGAAAAGAAATTAGGGATTGGTTACGTAAGTCACAATATACAACCTTTCAAAGAAAGATCACATCATTATTGATTGATGTCCATGACACATTTGTCTATTGTTTATATGTGCATTATCTCTAAAGAATAGGATCATGAGAAGCTTTCACATTATCTGTAGCATTTGAATATTTTATGGTAATCCTTTGCTTTCTGAGAATATTGCTCTTTTAATGCATAGTAGTCCCTAGAGTTCCTCCCTGTCTTTTCCTTGTCAGAGATTTTACCTGTTGTTGAAAACAGACTCCATTTATTTAGGTATTTATATGCTGTTTACCAGATACCTTCTTAAACATGCATATAGCTTTTTAATCTGGCATGGGAATATTTCATCATCACTAGTAGTAAGTACACCAACTCAAAATACTCTGAAATGCTAATAACTACTTACATTTGGTTTAAAAAATCATATTCTAATAGTCCATATTCTTATTCCTTTTTTCTTGCCATGAAAGTCTTGACAGTTTTCTATTTTCCTTGATATTTATTTGCCTTTGCATATATTTTCATAAAAAGTTGTTTTTCTTTATCCTTATAGTCATCACCTGAAGATGATGGTCATACTAGGACACTTGACATGGCAAAAGAAATGGAGGTGATTATATTTTATTCCTTATAAGAAATATTTTTGTGGGTAATAAGCTAGAAGGGCTAAATGATAAAAGTTTTATTGTAAAATAAAAATATTTATTGAGTATCATCTAAGATAAAATAAGGTCCTATGGGGAGCTTAGTGGTAGGTAGTGCAGTAGACATGCATGTAAACAAGGGACCCCAAACCAGTTACTATACTATATAAATGTATGAGTTGTAGTCACCCAGGTGGGAGCAGCTCCTCGCAGAAGGGATGCTGTCTGACCTGGGTCTAGAAGACTGAGTAGGCATTCTCTGAGTAGGCAGGGCCACTCATCTCAAGTGGGCGGAACTGCACGTATAATGACATACATGGAGCTGAGAGAATAGGGCCACATGTGCTTTGAGCCCAGAAAATAGGTGACCAAGCAGTACCTGGGGGAGAAGAGGAAGGGTGGCGAGGCTGCATGAGTGGGGACCCAATGGTGAAGTTTTCTGTGTAGTGCTAAGAAGGTGAGATTTTATCCTAGAAGATGGGATACAGTGATAAAATGTGGAGGAAAGGGCCAGTGAAAAGCTACAGGACTTGTCTAAGCAAAAGAAATGACTAGCATACCAATAAAAGGAAGAGAATAGGGATGTGGGAAATATAGAGTAAGGAAAATTGACCTGGTACATAAGGTCGGTAATAGTGCTGTCAGCTCATAGAGGAAGTACGGGAAAAGGAGCAAACCTTTGATGGCTAGTGTGATCTGGGACACTGCTGAAGATGTAGGCCTGGAACTGCGAGATTTGGGCTATGGGTGTGGATCTGAAAGTTGTTGATGAAAAGGTAGAATTTTATTTCAGTCATTAGAGTGGACAAGATTGTCCAGGGAGAACATGTAGCCTGGGAAAGGTCAAAGGACAGAATCTTAGATAAGACCAGTAGTTAAGGTAGGAGAGCCATGGAAGATGATAAGCAGGAAGAGATGTGGTTCAGCAATGTCACGTGCTGTACAGAAGCCCAGTGAGAGGGGACTGGCCAGTGTCATGTGTGGCCTTGATCAGAGAAGGCTCAGTAAAATGGGCAGGGATGGGGGGTTGACTTCAGTGAGTTAAATAAGTGGAGGGAAACTGTGTAAAGGGACCTTGTTTAAGATGGGAGAGCAAGTAGAGATGATGAAGATGTAGATGGTAGTTACACAACTGTGGTGTTTTCAAGGAAAGAGGAGCCAAGCAAGGTCATATACTTAGCAAAGGGGCAAGAATGAAAGAAATCTTGAGAATGGGAAAGGAAGTTGTGTAAGAAATAAAATGAGCTGTGAGGGCCCAGCTGAAATGGCAAACTGTAAGTGCATACTAGTGCCAAGTTGCACAATTGTAGTTTTTCTCTACCACACACTTTTAGCCTGCATGTATGTAGGTAGATCAGGTGTTCAGATTGATTGAGCTTGGAGTACGATACCATAGTATAAATGAACCATTAACTTTCGGTTACTTAGTATCTGGGTTGATCTATTCCTAAAAAGCAGTGTTGAGGTTATGGAAACTCTGTCTTACGATTCCAAAAATAAAACTCCACTCTTTTTTAAAATTTTGTTTCTCCCATGCAATATTGACAGGCTAGTGTTGGAGCCTGGAGGAGACGCAGGAAGCATCTTAGGTTACAGGTCTATAGGAATGCAAGTATGTAGACTGCATGGGCTGAAACATTTGCCTTTGAGTCTCAGAAACATAAGGCATTGTCATAATCACCAAAAGCTCTTCACAATTTAAGCAGTAACAAAGCTCTTATTATTTTATCTTTAGAATGGTTGCCATATAAAACAAATGATGCAAATTGTCTAAGATACATCATTACATTACAGAGAAGTATGGATTTATGGACACTTTTTTTGCCAAGATTTGGAAATAGCATTTTTAAAGGGTGTTCTGGAAAGACATTTTCTTTAAGCATCAAAATTAGGACTACAAAGTAAATAGGTAGAATAACTGCCTGTAAACACAAGCCATTTTAGTACTTTCTAGTTAGCGCTGTCATGGTTTAGCAAGCTCAAATAGTTGCCTTTTTTTCTTTTGAAGCAGATTATAGAAATAGAGCCAGCAGGGCGTTTGGACTCCAGTACTCAGGACAGGCTCACAGCCCTGAAAGCAGTAACAAACTTTGGTGCTCCAGTTGAGGTTTTTGACTCTGAAGGTAAGTATCTCCAGAGGCTTTGACGGAAACACTACATAACACAGGCAGTCAAGATTTAATGTCACATTAGTTCAGATTAGCGTGGCATTCATCATTCATGGGAAAATCTTGGCTAGCCAAGTTAAATGAATAGTAAAGCATGGCTGTGGTGTTGATTTTGTTTGAGGGGGTTACTTCTTTGGAGGGAGAAGGCTAACCAATAATCAGCAAAGCCCTCAAGGACTTCATTTACCACACCAGGTCAAGCACAGGTATGTCCATGTTTTCTTTAGTGTGTTCTTTTTCTTACTACCCAGAAGCTGAAGTGTTCCAGAAGAAACTTGATGAGACCACCAAATTGCTCAGGGAGCTCCAGGAAGCCCAGAATGAGCGTTTGAGCACCAGACCCCCTCCCAATATGATCTGTCTCTTGGGTCCCTCATATAGAGAAATGCATCTCGGTATGTTGCACCTCCAGTAAGAGAAGAATCAGGCGATGCTTAAATGAAAAATCTTCTGAGTACAGTTGTGAAACCACTGTAAAGTGATGCTGAAATGAATACTGTGGTTTTTGCATTTATGCGCTTGCTGTTCTTTTGGACTTTTAAAAAATTATCTAAAGGAATGACTTTTCAATAATTGGAACTGTTTTTCTTTTTAGCTGAACAAGTGACCAATAATCTTAAAGAACTTGCGCAGCAAGTAACTCCAGGTGATATCGTAAGCATGTATGGAGTTCGAAAAGCAATGGGGATTTCCGTTCCTTCTCCCATCATAGAAAACAACTTTGTAGATTTAACAGAAGGTACGTGCCCTTTTTCTCTGGAATGAGTGAAAGGCTATTGTGAGTATAGTTGTCCCTCGGTATCTGCTGGGTATTGGTCCTAAGACCCACGAGGATACCAAAATGTGTGGATACTCAAGTCCCTGATATTAAATGGCATATAACCTACGCACATCCTCCTGTGTACTTTGATCCACCTGTAGATTACTTGTACAATGTAAATGCTTTGTAAATAGTTGTTATACTGTATTTTTTTATTTGTATCATTTTTAGTTGTGGTGGTGTTTATTGGGTTTTTTCCCTAATATGTTCTGTCAACAGTTGGTTGAATCTGCGGATGTGGAACCTGCAGATACGGAGGGTTGACTGTAAAAGGAATATCAGTCCTATTCCTTCAGATAACATTTGAAAGATTTTATCTCTGTTCTCGGCATATAAAACTATTGGTTTGCTTTCTATCTTGTCCAAAGAATAAAGATTTCACACATTTGCCAGAAAGCTACAGTGATGAATTGCTAGTGCCCCTCGCCTTTAACCTTGGATGTGGTCAGAGACTGCTGTCGGCACTTACTCTTCTGGCTGGTAGCCTTTCCTTCACTTCCTTTTTCTAATTGAAAATGCTGAATAAAGTGTGGTGTCTTTCTCTTTCAGATTTCGAAGAACCTAAAAAGACTGATGTTGCTGAGTGTGGACCTGATGGGATTTAAAACCAGCTGGTATTTGATTATATATTATGTACATATTTTTTCATTCTTGGAAATGCTTTTCAGAAGATATTAAATATTTGTAAATTGTGTTTTTAATTAAACTTTGGAACAGTCAATTTTAATGTTCCAGAGATTCGACTTATATTAGGTAATAAAGCTGAACCTGAGACTCTGAAAGGAGTATTGTGCATATCAACTGAGTTACCCCTGACCTTTCCCCAGGGCTGCGACAGAGAAGCTCAGGGAACGAAACTATCACCCACAAAAAGAAGCAAATCCCCAAAATAATTGAAATCGCTGATTGTTCACATTTGCCATACTCCCCATTAAAGAAATTATAACCAAATAGTTCCAAACTTAGCAGCTCTCCTCTTGATAATTTATTCAAAAAGTGGCCCTTGTGAAGAAGAAATATAGCTTGGGGCTGTCGCCATACCTATGCAGTGTTCTTTTCAAATAGTGCTAGTGCTGCTTCCTTACCTCTCACAGATAGGACCGTGTCTAAGAAACTTTAGAAATGGTCCCTTCCAGTGAGATTTCTCATTATACAAACATGCTGAAGATAACTTTAGAGTTTAATAGTTTGGTCCTGCCCCCTATGTACCTAATGAAAATGATGGCCTTGTGTAGGACAATTAGGTTCCCTTCAAACCCCCTCCAAAAAGCAAAACAAGTTTTATAGCACTATAATATGTCTGGTGTTCTTTTTTGTTTTTTTCCATTTTTTAAAGAGTTATTTGGAACTATAGCAAAGAGCTAAGCCAAATAAGATAAACCAAATCACCCTTGAATATATCAGGGAATTACTGAGTTTAAATGAAAATCTATGTTTCTATCCACTGTTTTTTATCTGAAATACAAAGGTCAAGTGCCCGAGTTTAAGTAGGAGTCCATGAGACGTGTCCCATTCTATCACCAGTCCTGTACTGAGATGAATGGTAATTTTTCTGAATCTGGTTCAGTGTATAACCTGTTTTAAAATTAAAAGCAAGGGGAAAAATTCAGGATGGACATAGCTTAGTTCAGCAACTCTGGCGGGAAGCCATTTTATTTTTATTTCTTGACTTTGAAAATTAATATTTAGCAAGAACAAGTAGGATGAAGGAAAACTGATTCTCTTTAATCTCTAAAATATAATTTAGGTAGTAACTCATTTTTAAACTTTGGATCTACTTGGGTAAATTCCTGAAGACCAAGAATATTTAAATTCAAAACACCTTTAGGACATTCAGATTTTCCAAATTGTTAATTTAATGTATAAAAAGCAGATAAACACTGGTACTTTATAAAAATGGATCATAGCGTTTTGAAACAAATGTTACAGATCTCTAAATATTCAGTATACAGAATAAACCCTAGTTATTTGCATGTTCCATCTCAAAGCATATTTCTGTATATTAACCTATTATATACATAAAGTATACAGTGGTTAATGATCTTCTTTTCTGTTAGGAAATATCCTTAATAAGTAAACCAGGAAACTTCAGGTATTATAGTTGGGTGAGGCCACCTTAGGAGAAATGGTAAGTCCTTGATCCATAGAGAAGGTCATTTTTAGAAAAAATACTTGTTTCTGTCATAAAAAATGATACCTGTGAAGAAATTACTTGGTAATTTGAAAACAGATTAATAAAAAAAACTACAGGTAATTATTATGGTCTTTTATACTCCATGACCTGAATATTGAAAACTAAAAGCTTAAAAATATTCTTAATCTGAGCACAGTACTTTAGTTGGAAATAGAGAAAAACACATGAATGGTAACCATTTTTTTAAAACTCCTAACTGGGCTTTCTGTTACTGAAGAAAAAGGTAACTTAAATACTGCAGAGTAGAAATATGTCGACCTCAGAGAGGCCCAGTGCATTGACTTGTTTGTATCTTTATATCAGCTACAGAACCCGGCCTGACTTCCCCGGAGAGCCCCCACTGGGCAGCCTTGGTCACTGC
This sequence comes from Cheirogaleus major, assembly GCA_963574435.1. Classification (NCBI taxonomy): domain Eukaryota; kingdom Metazoa; phylum Chordata; class Mammalia; order Primates; family Cheirogaleidae; genus Cheirogaleus; species Cheirogaleus major. The sequence goes on from CAUYPO010044821.1 coordinate 9,341, forward strand.
TAGATTTGAAGAGCACAGATTTCAGTAGAGTACTTAATTGAAACTAGCCCTTTATGTGAAAAGTTGTGTAAAAAGGGCGATTTAAGCTAGGCTTATTTCCCTTAGCAGCGTTTTTGCCATAAAATTCTTTTAAACAAACAGCAAGTTCTTATAATGTATTCATACTGATTCCAATTACATGCAACACATCAGAGCTGCCACTAGTGCACCTAACACCTTTGTGCGAATTAGAATAAACCCATCCCTCGCCCCACAAGATGACACAGCACAGGCAGTTTCAATTTCAGTCCCCTACCCCCTTGGCTATCCATAAATCTACTCTGCAAATAGGGGAACGACTCCTCTCAGGACCTCCCGAGTCCTAGGCAAACAAGGCTGCTTAGTCATCCTACCTGCAAGCCTGTGTGATCTTTTGAAGGCTCCTGTATGCAGGATCTTCTATGTAACTTCATGGATGACTTCTAGCTAAGAAGCGCTGCTATGTAGGAAAATTCAGTTGTATTAGAAATTCTGGGGATCCTCTGGCTATGAGGCCACTGGTTACAACTTGTGGTTATGAAGTCAGTTCAGAAAAAGAAAGGGCAGTTTTGTTATTTCGCACCTGGAAACAGGTTGACTTCTTTCAGTTCCCTGGGAGTCTGAAGTGTAGTAATACACCATCTCACAAACCTGGCTTTTTGCATTTGCCTTGACTCGCTCAGGTTCAGAACAAGAACACATCTCAGCATTTGCCAGACGGCTGGCTTCCCAGATACGGGAACCTCTACACACACCCATACTGAGTAGATCCTTCTACTTTTGAAGCTCTCCAGAGTTAGCTATGAAGACCAAAGAAAAGGAAAGAAGTACTGACAGGTTGTCCAAGTTCTCTCTATATACTCCATTCCTTTCTAGTAAACAAAAAAGAAAGATATAGTTGGAAGATTACAGGGGGAGCCCAGAATGCATGAGTAGTCAGGGCAGAGCTAAAAGGTTGTACCATAGTTGTAGGCTTTCAGCTTATTGCACCTAACCCCAGAGTGCTTGCATCAAAGCTGCCAATTCAGAGCTAAGGCTGCACTGCTCCTTGCTTTCTTGCTGTGAGCCACGTTCCTCACAGCCCGGCCCATGCCATATGCCAACACTGGACAGTGGTCAAAACGGCAGAGACTACGCTGGAGGGAAGAGATTTTATCTAGTGTCTATGAAGTCATTAGAAAGGATAAAACCCCCATTAATAATGTATCTATTTAAAACAAACACATGCCAGAGATGGCAAGAAGTAATAAATGTTAATTTTTTCTCTCTACTGTTTGAAACCATTTACAGATATAAAACACTTTCCAATTCCATTCACCAGGATGCCAATGTGAGAAACACAGAATCCCATAGCCAGTCTTGCTAGGGAGAAGGGAATCTTCCATCCAGCTCATCTTCATCCACTCTATAGCTAGAAAGCGTGAGTCTCACTTGGGCATGCTCACAGGCCACTGAGATGGACATCTGTTTTGGTCATGCTCCAAGATCGCCTCCACAGTACCTCAGGGAACAAGATTCAAGGTCACAAGTACAGTGGTTGTACCAGTGATCCCTTTCCAGCTGACCCGGAAACCCTTACTGACCAACAGCGCAGAGGTTCTGGCTGCCACCATGTGTTACAGCTCAGAAGTTGCCTCAAGCTGGGATCTGGTGCACTTGTCCAAGAAATCCTCTAGCACAAGTCCAAAGAAGCCACACACAGCCATCTTCCGGGACGTGGCAATGGACAGGCCCTCTGAGTGCCTCTGTGACTGGTGTGGGGCTGTCTTCTCCTCGGCTTGCTTCAGGGAAGGAAACGGGCTTCCCGGCGTGTTCTGAATCCAGCAGAAGCCTTCAGTTCAGCCCCAACCCTTGAAACTTGGCAGTGTCTGTACAGACAAAGTAAGTCCTTAGTTCGCCTTTGCCTTTAACATTAATTAGCCCACGACATTCACAGGAATACCCTAGGCCCTGGAGGATGGTGCATGTCTCTTCAGTAACCTGAAAAGGAAAAGAACCCTAAGTCCTCAGAGGCAGGAAGGAAAGCTGTTGGGGAAGGGAGGGACGGGTAGAAGCTGGCACATTTCCTTTCTCTCGGGAAATGTGACAGCTTGAATCACAGGCTGGCCGGTGGCTGAGGCAGGTCTCAAGCCCAGGTCCCCTCCCCTCTGGGGACATTCTTTGCTCCTGGTCATGTGCTCCCCCGCCCTCACCTGGATTTTCCCAAGCTCTCCAGTGCTCTCCATTCGGCTGGCCACATTGACCGTATTTCCCCAGATGTCATACTGAGGCTTTCGAGCCCCGATCACTCCAGCAATCACAGGCCCGTGGTTTATGCCTGAGGACAGTGTTTACAGTTGGCTGATCACAGAGGCAAAGCCTCAGGCTTCTGTCCTTAAGGGGAGGCCACAAAATCCCCCCCCCCCAAGCACAGAAAGCAGGAACCAAAGTGAAACGAAGGTTGGGTTGGGACAGCTTCCGGAAGTCTGCCCCATAGATTATGCTTGGGATGTGGGAAAGGCGCTCCCTGCCCTGGCCAGCTCCCTGGCAGGCTTTCTAGGACTCAGAATGTCTGGGTTTGATGGTGACACTTACCTAGTAACCGCCAATCTCACTTAGAACACCTAGGCCTTGAGCACAGACCCTTCCGGCTAACAGTGACTACCTAAGATTGTATAACTGTTCTCTGTACGTTAAGGTCACCTACTTACAGTTGGTAATTTTGGTTCTCTGTAGTGATAGTTCATACTTAAAACTTTCAAAGGTAACCATGTAAGCAATATACAAAGGTCTGAGTAATTACCCCATCCAGCCACTGGGCCTGTCAGAGGTTTCTAAAACTTCGTAGTAGATGGCCAAGTGCAGCCTCACCACACACACAGAGTGGGCCTGCCTGGAGGCAGGGGCTTCACTGCCCACGCCCCTCCCCCTGCTCCTCTGCCCCCCACCCCCACCACCGCCTGCCCAGGAACTCACCGACTCGAAGGCGGAAGGAGTTGAAGGAGTGCCTGTTGATGCCGTCCAGCTTGCTCATGAGGGCGATGCTGAACTCCACCATGACGCCGATGTGGGCGTGCTGCCGCTCCAGGTCCTGCAGCACAGAGCGCCGCGTGCAGGGCCATGGAAAGCTGACCCCGTCTGGAGGGGCTCCTTCACAGGGCTCCCCTGCCCCCACCAGGGGGCCCATCGCCTGCTACCAAAACTCTCCGGGCTCAGCCGCACAAGCACCTTTGCCCTTCCCGGACAGGACAGGGAGGCTCCCCCTTTAAGTAAGGTGATAGGTCCAGGGACTGTGTTGAATTTCCCTCGTGGGGCTCTCATACCTGGTTCTCATGCCCTGGGGTGACGCTGAGCCCTGCAGCTGCCATGTATGTGCTGCCAATGGTCTTGATCTTCTCCACACCACTGAACTTGGGCTTGAGCAGCAGCTGCGGAACAGGGGAGCAGTGATGCAGGGCCGCCGCTGCACGGCAGCAGCCCGTCCCAGCCTCTCAGGAAGGGTGTGGGGGTCTCACGCACAGCAGCCCTTCCGTCCATGCTCACAGCTAAGGGCAAGTGGGGACGTGGCCTCGGCCCCTGCTCCTGTCATCTGCATCTCCCCAACACTGTATCCCTTGTCCCAGCCTGTGCACTCTCTCAGCCTTGTTAAGGAGCAATCACAGCTCAGCGTCATCCACACACAAATGTGGATCACCTGTCTCCAGCACAGAAGCCCATGCTGACAGTTCCGGAACAAGGTGACAGCGTGGGCTTAGCTGGAAACTGGACTGTTCTACAAGGGCAGAAGCTGCCCATCACAGAAAAGATGTCAACAAAATATTTGCTGAATAAAACAGAATGAAAAAGACAAATGTGTGCCTTCTATACTTCGCGTATGTTCCCCCAAGGGAGCCGTGTCGCATTTTTTAATCAGGGTTTAGGACGCCCATGCCTCTACGCGCCCACCCAGTGCAGGTGAGCTGGTGCTCGCCGCCACGGTACCTCGTCGAAGTCGGCGATGATCTCGTTGAGCAGGCGCAGGCACTCCAGGCCTTCCTTGTTGACGTCGCACTCCGTGTAGAACACTTTGAAATCCGGCACCGAGGCGAACATGACACAGACGCAGTCGTAGGACTGATGGTACCAGTCCTGGATTCAGGCAGGAAGAAACGGGACATTATGGCCACCTTGGCTCTTGCGGGGACAGAGAAGCAGAGTGAGGAGGCCCCAGGAGGGGAGGGTGTTGAGCTGCCCCGCCAACGGGTGCCAGCCCTGGCCGTGTCCCCGGGGCCGTTAGAACATGGGACGATGGTGAGTCGGCTGCTTGGGGAGGGGCAGGCTTGGGTTGGTTTTCTGCTCTTCTGAGCACGTGGGTGTTTCTGTGCACAGCTGGGGGAGAACCCCTGGGGAGCAGAAGGGAACAGGAGACCTGGGCTCTATACTAAGCAAGTCACTGGTCCTTAGTTTCCTTATCTAGAAAACTCCCTGCTACACGAACTGGTAGAAATACAGACATTTTCTTCAATACAGAATGTCCAGATTACAAACACCTGAACACACATGGTCCTCATGACAACCCTTCAAGGTGAGTACTGTTAGCCCATTTCACAGAGGGGAAGATGGAGACACAGGGAAGTGAGGTGTCTTGTCCACCATCACAGTGGTGCCCAGGTCTCGGCCCCCACTTCCATGTTCTTAAGCTAATCCCGTGGGATGCACTTCGTAGCTCTGCACCTGAACTCTCAGCCTCCCCACCATGACCGAGCCCCCTCTTCCCACCACACCTCATTTAACTTGTCACCAATGAAGTGAGCTGCCACGTGGGCTGGCAGGACGTTCTCCAGAAGAAGGCGGTTCACATTCTCCATGGTTTCAAACTCCTCATGCTCCTTCTTGAACTTCTTTTTCCACAGACAGTCCAAGCGGCAGTAATAGTCAATCTGCAACAGCAGGAAGTTCAGTGTCTTGTCCGCAGGGGGCAGAGGCAGGACTGGGGCTGGCAGGGCACAGCTGTGACCTCAGGGCTGCCCAGCCCGCCTGTGCCTGTGGCCAGTATACATCTCCCAGTCAGGTCAACCTGCCCTTGTGTCCTGGGGGGAGGCGAGGACCCTGACCAGGGGGCTGAGCTCTCCGGCAGGACTCTGCTGCCACCCTGCTCAGCCCAGCCGCCAGGGCCAGCTGGGGGCGCAGGGCAGTCTCATCCGTACCTGTCTGGAGAGCATGAGGAGGGTGGCATAGAACAGGACCAGGTAGAAATTGATCATGGTCTTCAGATCCTTCCAGGAACATCTGGGGACAATGCTGGATGTGAGAGGAGGCTGGAGTCACTGCCAGCGCCCATCGACCCGACCTGCCACTTCACATCACTCTCCCACCAGAAGAGTGCACTCACTGAAGAGGTGGAAATGCGTTCTAACAAGGGACGGAAGACAACTTCAGGGCGTAAAGGAAAGGGGGAGGGGTGGGGAGGTGGGGGAGCCCTCACAGGGGACCTCTGCGTCCCCCCTGAATGACAGTCAGCACTGGCAAGGTAGCCAAGAGCTGCTCCCAGGGAACAGGCAGGGCCGGGGACTTGGAGACCAGCACGAGGACTGGGACTTGGAGACAAGCACGAGGACTGCGCAGGTGCGAGCCACACCCAGAGCAGCTGCTCTGTTCGGGTCCCCAGGCTTCTGGCCTGCAGTTCAAGGGCAGCCAGGCCCTCTCCTCAACCCACGTGGGGCCCAGGGCCCCCAGAACCACACATGCCAGCCTTCCTGTGCCTCAGGTCTTACCACCTGTGCAGGAAGAGACCAGAGCAACTGTTCTTTTCAAAACTGGAGACCCAGGACACAGCCCAAAGAGAGGTGCTGAGCCAGAGCTGAGGTCTCCCTCCCTCCGCCCAGACCGGCCTCTGCCAGACCAGGAACTTCCCAGAGAACCTGCAAATGAGCTACATTTCTCAGCTCTGCATGCTGCAGATGTAGGACCCGGCCACGTCACTGTCCCTTCTGTGAAATGAAAACCATGCCATCTGCCCGTCCCGCCCACGAGGTGGCAGTCCCCGGGGACTGGGCATACAAGAGCACCCAGTCTGAGTAGGCACCAGAACAGAGCAGGCCCGGGGCAGGCAGGCCCGGGTTCAGGAGTTCAGGTCCTGGCAGCGAGGTGCCTGGGGCCCCACCTGATTGTGCTGGTGGTGTTGGTGAGGTTGCCCTGGACATGGCCACAGCAGTCCTGCTGCCAGCACGGGGACAGGTTGAAGAGCACCAGGTAAGCCACCAGGGCCACGGTCAACAGCACGACCTTCGGCTCCAGGCTCATCCGCAGGAAGACGGAGCAGGCGATGAAGCCTAGCACGCAGCTGCAGGCATAATACTGGGGAGAGGGGAGATGTTACCAGGGTGGCAAAGGTCACCCCGCCATCTCCTGTCACCAAGGGGCACACTGCAGGCCCGGCAGTCACCAAAGGGAGAGATGCGTTAGCACTAACCCACCCACGCTCAGAGTCCCCTTCCGACCTGAGCCCGGGTCTCAGCACCCCTCTCTCGCCTTGCTGACCTCCCGCTGCAACAAAGAGCAGGCAGTGAAATGTAAGTTCCAGCGTTATGCTGTTTTTACTGTAGTTGTGCTGCTTAAGGAAGTAAACAAGAGTACAGGTGCAGCGGACATGACAAAGGCAAAGGCGTCGCCTCCTGCACAGCCTGTCTCCTGAGTTCTGCTGCAAGCTGGCCCCATCCCAAGTGCATCTCTTCTGCTCAGGATCATGCTGTGGCTCCCCACTGCCCCCAGAATAAAGGCCACATTCTTCCCCCTGGCATTCCTGCCGCTCCCTGATCCAGGTCACACCTGCCTCTCTGGCTTCATCTCCCCTCCCCGCCCCCGCCCCATGACACAAACCACCTGAAGCCCATTGCTCCCACCACACACCTCAGCTCCTCCTCACACTGCCCTCTCCCGTCTCAGAGCCTTTCCGCCCTTCAGACACCAGCTCAATATACCACTGTCCCCTTTAGTCCAGAGCCCTCATCCTGCTCATCCGCGAGGCCACACCAGGCCTGGACTTCTTGGCCAACCTGCCTGGGGCCCAGTGCTGGCTTCACCACCTACGAAGCCAACTGGCGAACCTCCCCGGGCCCCACTTACTCGTGGGTAAAATGGAGGTCACGAGGGGCCTGCCAGAGACGTGAGCGGGAGACACCCACCAGCACAGCGGAGGTTGTCCCTGTCCCTGCGCACCCCACATGGCTCAGGCCACGCACACCAAGACCCAGACTCTGTTCCCGGGACCAGGGCTCGGCTCGGCCTGGCTGAGGGGCTGCACTCAGCTCCCGCACACCCTGTGGTCTCGGGCTCAGGATCAGGGGCTTCAGCTCGGCTGCACCCCCCTGGAAGGAGCGGTCAAGTGAGGACCCACAGCACCCAGGGGTGGGCCAGGCCCAGAGGCTGCTCGGAGCCGGGGACACACTCACCGGGAGGAGGCGCACACACAGGGTCCTCTCCCCACCACTCATGTCCTGCAGGTTTGTCCCGTTGCCACCGGGCAGCTCCAGGGCAGGGAAAGGCGTCAGTGGCTACGGAGGAGACAGGCCCCTGTTAGGACGGCCCAGGGCACAAGGACATGGAGTGAGGCGGGCCTGATATTTCCCACCAGGCGCACTCTGAGCACGGCCCTGAGCAGCTGTGCCCGCTTTCCACAGCGGCAGAGAAGAGCAAAAACTGTAACCAGGTAGACACACCCCAGGGCATCAGAGGCTGCCTCAAGCCAGGGGGCGGGGTCCCCTTCTCCCCTGGTGACCCTGAGGGCTGTGGTCACAGGTGCCCTCTCCACACACTGCAGCTCTGGAGAGTCCGGGGGTAGGAGCCGGTGGGGACAGGGCATACACACTCCTGCAGGCTGCTTTCTGCAGCATCGAGCATGCCAGCACGGGCCGGAGGAGGAAACTGAGTCTCAGAGGGGCAGGTGGGACCTCCTCAGGGGCCCTGAAGAAGGAACAGGACGTCAGGACGTTGTGGTGGCTCAATATAGGGCTGGCCACTTACGCTCTCCAGGTGCCCAAAGTCCTCACATGAAAACGAAGGGGAAGGAGCCCCGGCCTGCAGGGGGCCTCGGGGGTGCCCACCGGCTGGGAGAGCAGCGCTCCAGGCATCACGGGATTCTGGACTCTGGAGACCCCCAGGGCCAGAGACTGGCTCCCCCCCACCCAGGAGGTGGGCGGCGGGGCCAGGACCCACCAGGTTGATGATGGCAACGGTGAGCACGCTGCCGATGGTCAGGACGGCCAGGGACAGCCTCAGCAGGGGCTGTGTCTCCACCCTCTCGGAGATGGCCCGGAGCACCCCACAGGCTGGGCGGCACCTCTGTGGAGTAATGGGGTCTGGTCACCCAGGGCCAGAAATCAGGACAAGGAGAGCCAGGGAGGCAGGACCCTCGGGAGAAGCCTCTAGGGAACTCAGCAAACTGTCCCCAAGGCATGAGGGCGAGTGCCCGGCCCTGACCAGAGCCAGAGGCTCACCAGGGAGACAGGGCCACAGGGCGGGGACGCCCACTCACCGAGGGCTCACTGGCAAAGCACAGGCCCAGCACCAGCCCTAGCACGCAGGCCACCAGCCCAAAGGACACACCCAGAGCCGCTGTCCTGGAGAAGAGGAAAAAACTTAAGTTCTGGCGGGTCATCTGCCCCAGGACCCCTCCCATCACCCCAATTGTCTGGCTCACGGCCACCTGTCCCCTCCCCACCTGCCATGCTGCCCACAGCAAAGGGGGTCTTTGAGAATGAGGACTGTGGTCCAACAGCCCAACTAATAACATACAGGCCCAACCAAAACATGGAGATCAAGGTCAACATCCCTATTGGGGCCAAGTACTTAAGAAATGAGTCATGCCTGTGCAGCCTATAGACTCGTATCTGGCAGGTAAAAATCATGCACAAGTGTTCCTTACTTTGTCTTTATTAAGAACAGCCAAAACCAGAATCTTGGTCGACCCTTTGGCCTAACTGCCCTTCTAGAAACCACCATGTGGCTGACCTTATCCCCCAGCCTTGTCCCCCACCAACAGGGCCAGGAGCCAGAGGCATACGTCTCAGGGACTCCTGCTCCAGGCTCTGTCACCCTGGACAAACCATAAACCCTCTGAGGCTCAAGGTCCCCACACGTAAAAGGGAGGTGATGCTGCCTACAGTTTCGGGTTACCCTTCTAGGATTCCAAAACCTAAGGCGAGGGTCACCAACTAAAATACCAATAGGTCACACAGCAGGTGACTGAGAAAGTGAGAGGCGTTGGGGGTGGGAGGGTCTGGGGCGCAGCAAGCACATGCCATTAAAAAGCAGCATCGGTAACCCCAGGTGCGCGGCCACGACCCTGGCCCCACGGCAGGGACCTCCAGCCAGCCAGCACCCCCAGCCCAATCACACGGCTCCTTGCAGGGGCTCCAGTGGGTCCCACCAGGGTCACCGCCCGTCCTGGCCAGGACTGCGGCTGGCTGGAGCCTCCTCCCCTCCCAACTGACCTGGGCATCAGCAAGACGTGGACGAGCAGGATGCAGACGAACACAAAGCCGGCACAGGCGAAGTCGTGGCGGGCCCGGGGAATGGGCGCTAGGCGGTACTAGGGGCGACAGGGACCATGAGGGGCCACCTGCAGGCCACTGCCCCAGCCCAAGTTAATCAGCTTAAAAAAACGGCTCAGACCCCTCGTGTTCCGGATGATGTTACATTTAGTAACTTTCCTTCACTTCCACTTCGCAGCTTCTCTGTCATATTTGGAGGCAATTCCTTCCCCTCCCCTGTGCCCGCCCAAGTCTGTGACTATTTCCAAAGTCCCTGCAAAACTCCTGGCCCCAAGTCCACAGATGGGAACCGAGTCTGAGCTCCCAGGACTATCCTCACCCCAGTGAGGAGGGAGGCTGGGCCCGTGCTGCCCCCCGACACCCACACACCGGCGCCCCAGGAGGGCTCCCACTGCAGGCGCAAAACCAGGCTCAGTGGCCTCGGCCACGCAGCCTGCCCCTCACTCAGCCAGCAGAAAGCCCACCAGGCTGGTGTCCTGGTGACCTCCTCACGTGGGGAGCCCCCAACTAAGGGAGCCCTAGCAAGAGGAAGTCCCCCAAGTCCTGGACACTGGCCCCCATTTCCTCTGGCCAAGAAGGGAGGGCTCCCAGCACTGGGGCCACATCTGAGGCTGAGGACGGGCTCCGAAGGCCCTGAGAGCCGCAGTGTCCTTTCTGGGAAGTGGGGGAGCAGTGCCCAGCTTGGCCAACCACGTGAGGGCTAAATGACAGACACACATGCCTAGGAGGCGCTCAAAAAAGAAATGGCCACGACTGGTACAAAAAGCTCACTGTCGTAGCAGCCAACGGGAGAAGCCTCAGGTGCCTTCGACACGAGCCGGAGTGGTGGGAGGCCGCGGGGTCGGCCTGAGCGCGCACTGGGCAGGGCCACCGCTGGGCCGCAGGCACTCGATGGGCGGAGCCTCCCGGACCACGGGCAGATCCCTAACGGGCGTTCCAGGTGGAGGCAGCGGCCGGCTGGAGGGCCAGGCCAGGCCGGCCACCCCGAGCCCCGCCTGCCCCAGGAGCAGCTGCAGAGACCCTCCCTCACGCCCCAGGGACCCCGCGCTCCTCTGGGCTGGCGGTGGCCCAGGCGCCCTCACCTCTCGCTCGAAGCCCTTCTCCAGGAAGATGGAGCCGAAGGTGTGGAAGTCGTCGGACTTGGAGCAGCAGGGCCTGGAGGGCGGCGGTGGAGACGGGGGCTGGGCTGCACCTTCAGGGGCAGTGTCGGGGAGGGGAAGGGCCATCTGGGGCCACGGTGGGACCTGCCCATGTGGGGGACCCCCATTTTAGGGGGGAAGAGGTCTCAGGGGTCTTACCTCGTGGAGCTGAGCCCCTCGATGGCCGACAGCATCTCATCATCGTACAAGTCGTCCTCCGACCGCCCCTTGGGGGACGCGATCCTGGAATGGGACACCCCAACTGCATCACCCAGGGACCCCACATCCACCAGCCCAGAGGCAGGGTGCGGATGAGAACCACAGTGAGGTCACCAGGTCCCTGATGGGGGTCCCAGAGCTGTGCGCAGGATGGTGTGCTCGATGGGAGGGTCCCATCACGGCCCAGAGAGGGCAAGTGAAGAGCCAGCATCATCCAGCATGGCCCAGCCGGTGGAGCCCCAGCCCCAGCCGGTGGCCTCGTCTGCTGCACCCACAGTGTGGGCATCGAGACCAGAACATCCTCCTTCCCTCCCACCGACCTCGTCACAGGGTGGGCACAGGACATGTGCCCGCTCATGGCCATCCTGAAGAGCCAGGGACCAGGAAGCTCTGGGTCCTAGAACCGCTGTGACTCGAGCCATGGCGAACTCCACGCAGGTCCTGGGCTGGGCCTTGCGCAGCTGCCCCCTGGACAGAGGCCGGTCAGGGCAGCCTGCCTGGAGGAAGTGGCTGTGGCAGGCTTGTTCAGGAGGGCAGGGCACGGCCTGGCAGAGGGGAGGACAGCACACGCACCTGTCAGGGGTCCGGCGGTGCCGCAGGGGAATGGCCTGAAAGGGAAGGGAGGAGAGGACGCGGTTACTGCCCCGGACGCTGGGCCCTGAAGTCCACACTGGGTGTACCCGCCTGGCGCCCGGCACACGGGGCACGGTGAAGGCCTGAGCTACAGCCGAGCACAGGCTGGGACTGAGGAGGGCAGGGGCATTCCTGGCCACCCCGGAGCATTCTCCAAACGCCTTGGTTTCCCCCACAGCCCCGGGAGGGAGGCCGGGCGGAGACCGAAACCACCCTACGGATGAGGAGAGCTAGGCTGCAGCGTCTGCCCTCCTGCGCCTGGGAGGGAGGGGCACCCACCTTGGTCCTCTGCCCGTTGGGGACAGGGGTCTCGCTGCTGCTCACGCTTGCGCGGTGGCTGAGGTGTGCGAAGGGCCGCGCGGCCCCCCAGGACTCGAGGTAGCGGGTCACGCGCACAGACGCCCGCATCTTCAGGGCTGCGGCGTCCCCCCTGGGCCTGGGCAGGTGCTGACTGGGCAGGGGCGGCTGCTGGCTCTGCAGGCAGACGGGACGCGGGCCTGTGCCACCCTCCCCTCGCAGCCCAGGAAGGGACGCCCCCACCAGCTCTCCCAGAAACGTGACACTGCCTGGAGCACTGCAGACCCCGAGAACAGAAAACGGGCAAACAGGCGTCCCAGCTGCAGTCCCTCGGAGCGCAGCGGCCCCGGCCGGGCAGAGGCTGGCAGCCACCCGCCACCACGCACGACCCGATCCCCCCCTCCCCAGGCAGAGACGCGGCGCCGAGGCCCTCAGCCTAAGGCCCAGTGCCCGTGAGGCTCCCTGGACCAGACAGTCCTTGGGGCCTGGACCCCTGCAGCTTGCCCCGCGGAGGCACCCCGGGGAGACAGCGCCCAGAGAAGCCACAGGTGTCCCACCCCCATGTGGCCAGCGCATGTGCCTCCTGCCTGTGGGGCAGCAGGGGAGAGGAGTGCTGGCCCCACCCCAGGGCAGCACTGGGGGAGTGCACTTCAGTGGCCCCCAACCACGATGGCACATGTCCGTCACCTGCCACATGCATATGTGGCCCAGCACCATGCCAGGGGACCCGGTGGCTTAGCCAGCGGGGCCACCGAGCCCAAGACCCCACAAGAGCAGCATGCCTGAGGCTCCCCCAGTTGGGGTGGCCAGGCAGGACGGGAAAGGGTAGGGTCGAGGAAGACAAGCTTGTGCCATCTTGGGGTCTGCAGAGTGTCCCCTCTGCCCCCAGACGTTCTCCTGCCCTCCGGGAGTCCCGTCTCCTGGGACGCCTGCACGCCACAAACACTCCTGAGCCACAACAGCCGCCTTCCGGCAACTTCCAGCTCCTTTTGGACAGAAACATTTTTAAGCCCTTAGCTGCTGTGTCTGCCCAGCCTGAGGGAACCACGTGGAATTCGGCACGGTGAGTGGCCCAGGGCAGCAGGAACGTGCGGGCCCTAAAGGGAGCAGTCTTGGGCGTGGGGGAGGGGTACGTTTCTCTGTCTGCTCCTCCATGGCCAGCAGCGCTGCCTGCACTGCACCAGCCACTCAAGTTCACGGCCGCCGTCACTTCTCTCAGAACAGGGAAGCCAGACACCCCGGCTTCCTGAGAAATAAAAATAACGGTCAGCATGCACTAAAGACCCGCCATGGCCGGGCGTAGGGCTCACGCTTGTGACTCAGCACTCTGGGAGGCTGAGGCGGGAGGATCGCTGGAGCCCAGGAGTTCAAGACCAGCCTGGGCAACACAGCAAGACCTCATCTCTAAAAAAATTTTTTTTAAATTAAAAAGATCCATCATTTCTGAGTAAACACACACCTGTTCGAAACGGGCATGGGAATCAGTAGGAGCCCACAGCAGGTACCTGCAACCTCCACCCAGGCCACAGGTGCCCGCTCTGGGCCCGCCAGGCCACCGCTGGGCCGCCCGCCACATGCTCTGGCTCATGGAGCGCACGAAGACCAGCGCCGGTGAGCACGGGGGTCACCAGACAGGAGCCGCACGTGAGCCCACGCGAGGGGGCACCGAGCGCACAGACGGGAACGGCCAGGGCCAGTGGGGACCAAGCGCAGTGGGGGACCCCGCCTTCGCAGGGAGGGGCGGCGCCTCCAGTTCACTCCACGCGTGAAATCTCTCGGAAGAGACTCCAGCCCCTTCAGCGGGACGTGCTGGCCGCCACAGGACGCGAGCGAACCTTCCCGCAACGCGGCTCCCGCCTTTTGAGCCTCCAGCTGCGCGAATGAATGAAGTTGGAAAGGTAGAACTGCCGGGTAAAAGGCAGCCCGCGGTTCGACGTGGAGCGCAGCGCTGTGCCCAGACACCATCCACGGCGTGTGCCAGCCGCCAGCCTGCCCGCGGCCAGTCCCGCCGCCCGGCGCAGTCGGGCCTGGGGCTGGGGAGGGCTCTGCTTCACTCACTCCAGAGCCACCTGCCGCCGCCCCGCCCCCACCAGCACCCAACCGGGCGCGGGGCACGGCCTGGAGGGGACCCCACCCCTCAGAGCTCACGCTGACGCTAAACAAGGAGACAGGGTGAACGGGCCCTGGCAGGGCGAGGAGTGTCCCGGCGCAGGGACCCGGCGGGCAAGGCCCGGCCGGGCGAGTGGGCAGGAGAGCTCGGGAGGCGGCTGTGGGCTGGGCCGGGGCCTGGGGTCCAGGGCGAGGGGCTGGGCCGTATTCGGGGTGGCGCGGGGGCAGCAGGACCTCCATGCCCGGCAGACCTTTCCCCACTCACTCGGCGCACACGGCGCCGTGCCACGGGGCCCGGGGGAGCGCTGGCAGGACGAAGCCCAGGGGGACACGGGCAGGCCAGATCCAGGCCAGCAGCGTGCGGGCGCCTCACAGACGGCGCGAGGCACACCCAGGCCGAGTGACAGGGAGCTGGCTGGGAAGCAGGCCGGGGCGACATTCTTGAGCAAGCCCCAAGGATGATTCACAGCGCTGGCCTCCCACACGCGGCTCGGGCGGACAGCAGACAGGCCAGGTCGGAGGCTCCACGAGGCAGCAGCCCCCCCCACACACACACACACCCCGCGGGGGCCGGGGGCCGGCCAGGCGGACGTGCAGGTCAGAGCCTGGGACACGCACGGGGTCCTGCCCAGTGGCTCCCTGGCCACGCCCTGCCCTCTCGAGTCTTGTGCAAAGCACGCTTTGAAAACGTGTCTTTTGAAAGTCTGGGAGATGAGTAACAACCTCATGGAAAACACAGTCATAGCGACTATTATTCATCGAGTGCTCGAGGGCCTCGCCCGGGTGAGCTCCTTCCCGGAGGCAGGCCCTGTGGCCGTTCCCACGGCACAGAAAAGCATGCTGAGGCCCAAGGAAATTGTTCCTTGGTGCCTAGAATACACCCAGTGACGGGGAGCTCTCTCCTGCCCCAGGCAGGCCCCTCCCCACCTCCCACAGCCTGGAGAAGAAAAACACTCTCCCTCCACTGGGTGTTCCCAGGACAGCCCAGCCCCCCAGCCCCCACCCTCCCCAGCTCGCTGCATCCGAGCCCTCGTACCCTGGGGTCGATGACCAGGTAGGTGCGGATGTTCATTTCCTTCAGGTAGGGGTCGCGCTCCTGCCCATGCCCGTCCTCCACCTCGTATGCCTTGTCCAGGTGGTTCAGCGTCGCCTCCGTGATGTGCACCCGGCTGGGGGACACCCAAGTCAGGCAGAGCAGCAGCCCAGAGAGGGCTGGCACCCACCTGGGGATGCACAGCAGGCAGCCCAGGCAGGGCTGGACATGCCCCCCGTGAGGTCACTGATTTTGTCTCCTTCCTCCACACTTGACCCCACCCAGACCCCGAGCCTGCCCTGGCCTCTGACCCCCTGCTGCCCTGCCCAGCCTCCGAGCCTCACCCAGGGACTCCGGCCGCCTCCATCCTGTTGGCCAAGGACACGTCGTGGGACCACACGTCATACTGCCACTTGCGCAGCCCGATGACGCCACACAGCACGTTCCCCGAGTGTATGCCCACGCGCATGTTGATGTCCACACCCGTCGCCTCCCGCACCTGCCTGGGCAGAGCGGCCGGGTCACCCGCCCCTGGCAGGGCTGCTGGGGGCACCCCAAACCCTGGGAGAGGCCGGAGGTCCGGGCGTGGGGCGGGTGTGGGGTCGCTGTAGCTCATGTCGATGGGCCTCAAGTACCATCCCCGGGACCCTCCCTGCCCAGCTGGCTGTGTGCTAAAGGCCTCTGGGGTCGGGTGCGGTGCACGGCATCTAGGGGAGGGACACGCCTGAAGCTCTGACTCCGGTGGGGCAAAGGCAATATATGTAACCTAAACATTTGTACCCCTGTAATATGCTGAAATTAAAAGCCTTTTTAAAAAAAGGCTTTTGGGGTCTCCAGAGGGGGCCCGGGCACCACCCCAAACCCAGCCTAGACAAGAAACACAGGGCCAGCCCCTCGGGGCTTGTGCTCCCTGAACTCTGGGAAACAGGAGCCCTGGCAGTCACTGGCACCACTCAGTACGACGAGGCCCAGGTTAGAGCTTCCTGGATGCCAGGGCACCCCCAAAACCAGCAGGGCCTCTGAGTGCCAAGCGGGCGGGGGCCGGGGGAGCAGCCGGCACCACGTACCCACTGCCCCGGCCAGAGACAGACCAGGCCTGCCGGGGCCAAAGCTGGGGAAGCAGAGGGGCCCGTGCAGCCTTCACATGTGACGGGGGCAGGGACCTGCCCAGGGTCACCAGGCAGCGGCACAGAGCCAGGCCCTTCCGGCTCCAGCCAGGGCTCTTCCTGGCAAAACCGCCATTCCCAGTGAGACTCGGAAGCAGGAAGAGCTGGAGCTGGCCTCGCACTCCAAGCTACGCCGCCGGGCGGCCCTGCTGCGCCCCAGCGCGGTCGGTCTGGCCGAGCCCACGGGGCCTGCGCCACCCGCGGGGCGGCGAGTTCTTCCCACAGGGCCACTGAGAACCTGGCGGGAGCTGGATGCTGGCAGGACAGAGCCCGGAGCCCGGGAGGCTGTGGTCCCCTGCAGCCTGAGGGTCAGTCCCCCGACCCGACCGGGATCTTCCCAGGGGCCGCAGCAAGCAGACGGGGCGTGGGACTCAGCGGACCCCGCGAGGTCCTCCTGCTGCTGCCACGCGCCCTGGCGGGAAGGGAGCCCACCGCCCTGTCCTCACGCCACCCTGCTCTGAGCTTCCGAGATGCTCTCCAGGACTCGGAGCCACAGGTAGACCCAGGAGACGCAGACAGCCTGGGTTCAGATCCCCAGCATGCCATGTGGTCCAGGCAAGCCACCGTCACCCCGAGCCTCAGTTCCCTCATCTGTACAACAGGACCACACATCCCTACCGCCGTGGGAAGGAGGGTCCCCAGCGCCCAGCCTGCCCTGCACCTACTTAATGGCCTCGCACATGTCCAGCCCCATCTTCACGCAGTTCCGGGCGTGCGTGGGCAGCGACACGGGCAGGCCAGACACGCAGTAGTAGCAGTCGCCCAGGATCTTGATCCGCATGCACTCGTGGGCCTGCGGGGCAGGGAGAGGCCGGGTTGGCAAAGGGCTGGGGCCACACTCGCCGGCCACCTCCCCTTGCCCAGCGTGAGCCGGGCTCCCTCCCAGCCAGGGGCTGCCTCCTGCCAGCCACCAGGAGTAGCTTCAGGGCCTGGCAAAAGAACTGGGGACACGGGGCTTCTCCAGGAGGGACCCCAAGCTAAGCATGGGGTGAAAGCAAGTGCTCCCCTGGGGTAGGGGCTGCCTTTGTTTCATCTGTCCATGTAATGTTTGAGTGCCTACTGCACACCCGGCCCTGGGCCAGGCAAAGGACAGAGCAGTGAACAAAATGGAGCTCACGTGCCGGCGGGAGGGTCGGACGCCAAACTAGACACACGAGATCTATGGCATGCTCACCAGTGATCAGCGCTAAGGAGAAACGTGAGGCCCGGGACATGAGAGATGTTCCCAGGAGGCCAGAGAAGGCAGCCTTGGAGCAAAGGCCCCAAGGGGCCAAGAGCGCCAGCAGGCCAGCACATGGGGGAAGGGTACTACAGGCACGTGCCAAGGCCCTGAGGCCAGGGGGCTGTCGGAGGCACAGCAAGGCAGCCGGGGCGGCTGAAGTGGAGTGGGCGGGGGAGACAGGACAGAGGTAGCAGGTGCCATAAGCCAAGGGGTTGGACGGGTACCAAGGTGACCCAAGAGATGGCCAGGCTACTGGGGCTTGGGGGTGGGGAGGGGGAGCCAGAGAAGGGTGAGCCCGGGGTCTCAGAGGAAAACGCCCAGGAGGGCTGCCTGGGGTTCCACCTGAGGGGAACCTGCGCATCCTCAGCAAGGGCGGCTGCAGCACGAGGGAATCTGAGGGGCTGTGCGCAGACACCTGTCCTTGCTCTCCCGGCCCCGCCCGCCCGCTCACGCAGCTGACCCTCTGGGACTAGCAGGTGGCCGCGCCCTCGCTTCTGGTGGGGAGGTGCCAAGGTGGCTCCCTCCTGCAGGGTCTCTGGGGCCAGCCCTGCGCCTGGAACACCGTCTGCCTGCAGGTCTAGAGCCCGCCCCGTGGCCTGTCCCCTCCCATGCCCACCCAGGCCTGGGGACAGACCGGCTCTGCCTCCCGTTTCCCTGTCCCCGCCCAGCCTTTGTGAACAGCCCCTTTCTGAGCCCTCCTCCAACTGCTCAATCTGAGTGTGCGCCAGATGTTTTCTGCTGGGCCCCATCTGGCACTCGCTGGGCTCTGAGTAGCCGGAGAGACACAGGACAGTGGCTTTCCTAGAAAGCAGGCAGCCTGGAGAGGGTCTGGATGTCCAGGTGCTGACTCGGGCCTCCGGCCCCCCATATCCCCCCTTGGCCAGGCCACACGCTCCAGGCTGTTCCTCCACTGGCTGGCAGGCGGGAGGGAGGAGTTCCCTGAGCCCAGAGGCAACACGGAGCCCCTGAATGAGGAGGCCCAGGCACTTAGGAGGAGGCCACAGTTCTGGAACCTGATCGCTGATAGGGAGAAGGCTGGGACCAGCCCTGTCTGGGGACCGGACGCTCCGACTGGGAAGCTGGCCCTGTCACGGCCTCCCTTTCCACACCTGCACCGTGGGGCCACATCTCCCAGGCCTGCGGGGGCGGGAAGGCCATTTTCAGGTGGACAAAGGACAATCCTTGTCCTTCATGGTAGAGAAAGGGTTAGCTGCAGCCTGAGACTCAGGTCCCCTGCCTCACTCATGGCCCACCCTCGGGGGCTCCCAGCAGCTAGTGTGGAAGTCACATAGCTCCTGCCCCTGAAGGCAGGGTCCAGGCTAGACAGGCCCTCTGAGTCACTAAGTCCGTGGAACCCAGGATGGGACAGCTCTCCAAAGCACCCCTGGCCAGTGATGTCCTACAGCAGTTTGGTTACCCCCTGTGATGGGGAGCTCACCCCGTGCAATGGGGAGCCCACCCCTAGTCCCTCCTAGGATTGAGCAGCTCTGATCATGAAAAATTCTTCCCAGTGTGGGGCCAGGACTTGTCTCCCATGAAGTTCTAGATCATTGATTATCTGAACACAGAGTTACCTGGGAAGGCTCTTAAAAACACTGATGGGTGTGGGCAATGGTGTTGGTGTTTCATTTAAGCTTTCGATGTGATTCAAATGTGCAGCCGAGGAGCCACTGCCTTAAACCGTACACTTCAGTCTCTACTTAGCAGCCACTACTTCCAAGGAGCCTGCCCTGGGGCTGGGCCAGGTGCTCCCCAGGCCCCCTGGCCCCAGGCTCCTCTGCACAGCACAGACGCGCCGGGCGGGAGCACGCCGAGGGCAGGCGGAGGCCCCACAGCCAGAGCCTGGTGCTCCGCGGGTCTTGGGGCTGAGTGGGCCACTGACAAAAACTCTCCTTGCCCCATGCCCCTCCCTGCTCGGCACCTGCCATGCTCCCCAGCATCCGCAGGACACGCCCCAGTCCTCACGTCCTGGAACTGCATGACCTTGTCCCCCTCACTCTGTTCCGCGCACGCCGGGCCACGCCCATCCCGCGGGCACACGGAGCTCTGGCACAGGCTGCTCCCTCCACCCAGAACTGTTCCCTGTCCCCTGTCCTCCTCAGCCCTCTCTGAGGGTCTCAAACTCCAAACGTGCTCGTGCCTTGCCTGCTAGGGCTGGGACCCCACAGTCCTCCCAAGCTCCCAGGCGCGTCCCGGGCTGCTCCCTCGCACCAGAGGATGAGGCCACCCCTCCTCCAGGCCGCCCTCCCCGCCCCCCATGCTCCTCCAGCGGCACCGTCAGTCCCCCGCCAGCCTCGCACTCTGGGGGACAGGATTCTGGCCACCATTCAACCCCCACCTCCCCCACGGGGTGCTTGGAAGCGTCTGCGGGCTGGGTGCCAAAGTCGGCCACGGCCTCCCCATCCCAAGTCCTGCGGCTGCGGGCACGTCGCCTGGCTTTACCGAGGGCAGCCCGGCCGGCTCACCTTGGCGATCTGGTCGAACTTGCCGAAGAGCTCGTTCAGCACCACCACCAGCTCCTTGGGGGAGCAGTCGCTGGCCAGCCGCGTAAAGCCCACGATGTCCGCGTAGAGGATGCTGCAGGTGGGGCAGGGCCACAGGAGTGTCAGAGCCAGGTCCCCGCAACAGGCAGCAGGGGAACTGGCGACCATGCAGAGCCCTGGGAGCCCAACCCCCTTTGCCCTTCCTCAGCCTCCGCAGGCATGGGAGAGACGTCCCCGGCCACAAAGACAAATTAAAGTTCCGGAGCTTCATGATGAAGCAAATGGAGCAAACCCCGGAGCCTGCAGGAGCCCTCGAACCCCCACCGGGGCCCCGCACCGCAGACCACCGAACGGTGCTCTCACAGGCCGCTCAGACTCCTCTCTCCTTTCCAGCAGCTGCAAGTTCACCCGAAGCACCACTGCGGGACCAAACTCCCTGGTGAGATGTGACTCCCTGCTCTCTCAAGCCAACCTCCATGCCCAGGGCTTTGCGTCGAGTCCTCACACAACCCCTGCAGGACTCCTATTCTACAGATGAGCAAGCTAAGGTTCAAGGAAGTTGGGACTTGTTGGGAGGCCAAGAACTTTAATTTGCACCAGATCGCCCTGCTCCAAAGTCTGTGAGCTCATGGACCATCCACAGCCCAGCCAAAAAGGGCCAGCCTCAGACATAAACAATGCTGACCCTTCCAGCAGAGGACCCAGGAGTAGTTCACAGTACCCACATCTACACTAAACAGCTCACAGTGCCCACATCTACACTTAACAGCTCACAGTGCCCACATCTACACTTAACAGCTCACAGTACCCACAACTACACTTAACAGCTCACAGTGCCCACACCTACACCTAACAACAGCTCAACGTGCCCACATCTACACCAAACCCCCGCCCCCAGTGACCACATCTACACCCAACACCCGCCCACAGTGCCCACATCTACACTTAACAGCTCACAGTGCCCACATGTACACTGAACTGTTCACAGTGTCCACATCTACACCTAACAACTCACAGTGCCCCCATCTAGACCTAACAACAGCTCACAGTGCCCACATCTACACGTAACAACAGCTCACAGTGCCCACATCTACCGCTATAGACAGGTCTCGGTGACCACTTGGCCAGGTCGCGTATGTTCCCGGTGCCCCCGTCGCCCGCTAACAGGGGGGGGGGGGGGGGGGGGG
>CAUYPO010044822.1:0-14116 GCA_963574435.1 Cheirogaleus major
AATTAATTGGCCAACTAAAAATATATATAGAAAAAATTAGCCGGGCATGGTGGCGCATGCCTGTAGTCCCAGCTACTCAGGAGGCTGAGGCAGGAGGATCACTTGAACCCAGGAGTTTGAGGTTGCTGTGAGCTAGGCTGATGCCACGGCACTCTAGCCAGGGCAACAGAGTGAGACTCTGTCTCAAAAAAAAACAAAAAAAACCAGCATATACATACTGCTTATAACACAAGACAGAAAATGACAGGTTCTGGAAGAAAAATACATGTAAGGTTTGCAAGGGTGACACTATTTCCAGCTTTTTTTGGAGGGGGACATGGGATTTGGAGGGAGGATATGTATCTCAGCCTTTTAATTAAAGGATAGAGTAAACTTAGATCTTAGCTCTTAATGTATGGATTTAAGTTGCATCCTTATAGCAGGTATCTGTGAGATTGATAACTATTTTTTTTTCTTTTTTAAATTTTTATTTATTTAACTCCACCCAACCCTTTTCCCTAACCTGATAGCTATTTTAATACTTCTGTTTTTTAAGCTTTCCTACTGGAAAGAGCCATTACAATACAACCTCTACAATCTTTAGATTTCAGGATTGCTGGAAATATTAAATTAGTCTATCAGTTAATTGTTATCTACCATCAATTACATTAGGCAGTGTTAGTTATTAAAAGAAAGTTGTTTCCTCCTATCACATTCTTTCCTCAAAGCACATATTTAATGTCACCTCTCCCCCACATTTTTACTTCCAGTGCTGTGTCAAATGTTTATTCGCTATGAATGTTTTAATAAAAAAATTGTGGGGGAGTCACTCAGAGTTTCACACTATAGCAATACTACCTGTTATCGTTTGTGTCTGTTTCCTTACAGTTCTTTGCATCTACATAAAGTACAATATTTTTTTAAAGTGTATATTTTTGTAGTCATTACACTGGTAGATATTGCATTTTCTCCTTTTTGAATCTAAAATTTTGGATGGAATTGTATGAATCATTTATAGAACACTTTTAAGTGTCAGAGCAATTTAATTCTTACTAATTGACTATAATTATATAGTGGCATTTATATTTATAGGTAGCTTTACAACCACTTGGCTTGTTGTTAGCCTTGTTAGGTGTAACTTCCGTCATTTAGTGGATAAAGAGATTCCTGTTTTTCTCCATGTTTTTGATTATGCAAATGTTAAATTGACAAAATTTATTCTTATAAATACAGTCTCAACTCTGAGTCATTTATTTTAGTTGTATATTTCACAAAGATGTAATTGTGCTTATTTTAAATCTTAGAAGTCTACAGGGAGAAAACACTTGTAAAAATGAATTTTTATCGATTGCTTTGTCTTTTATAGTATACTGTTTTGCATATGTTTTACTTTTTGTTTTTCAGAAATATTTTATTTTTGTATCTACGTTAATAATGACATATTAAGACAGACATTTTCATCTTTTTCAAGGAGTTCACATTCAGTACTTACATTTGTAATTCTCATCTCACGTAGTGGAAAACAAAACTACAGATTGATTCATGTTCCAATATTTTTGTATTTTTTTTTTAAAACATAAATAGGGGTTGTACCAATGAGGGTTAAACCATGTGCCTAGATAAGACTTTATCATTTGTGTTAAAATATGGTTTAATGTAAATAGTTGCCTTTATTTCTTTCTTAATCTCTTCCCCCCAGTTATAAAAATAGCACATCCGTAATGTCAAAAATGTGGGAAACACTAAAAAAGCACAGATTAAAATTTTAAACTATCATTGGAAATCTCATCACCAAGAGATGCTGTTGTTAATTTTCTGGACTATCTTCTTTCTGCATTTTGTTAGCCATTACATAAGTCTATATAGACTTACAGATACATGATGTTAGGGGCTCATAATGCATCCACTGTAGTGCGCACTGTTCTATTCACTTAACAGTAAATAATCAACATTTTTATGTCAGTATTTTTCTACTACATGATTATTTTTATTAGCTACATGGTATTCTCATCTGTGTATTTGCGTGATAATTTACTTATCAGTTTTTTTCTGTTGGACGCTTATTTTCAGATTTTAAAATAATAAATAATGCTGCCACTTTTAGAAGCGATTGGTGGGGTTGATACTCCAAAAATTTTTCATAGCGTAGTCTTCAGAAGAATTAAAATTCAAATGGCATGATACAGAATTTGTATTGATAACCAGATGAAACAGAAACTTTGTGCTTTTTGTTGGGAAAAATAGGCCATAAGTATACAATAAATTAATAATGATCCATAATAATGAAGTGAATTCAAGATTTCTGTGATGGTGTACTTTCTTTCTAAAGTGTCTTTTACTTTGAATTGTATTAAATTAACTTTGCAATTTCAAGAGCGTAAATCATTTCGATAGGAATGCTCTTCTGAGGCTTGGATATACAAGTCTTCTAAGTAGCATGGGAATCTGTGAAGTAGTCTGCACACATGATTAAAATTTGAGCTATAACCTTTTTTTTTACAGTGGTCTAAGTTTAGAGTTTTTAAAATTGTTCCCCAAATGGCAAATCTAAATACCAAAAAATAGTTGTCACCTCCAACATTGACCTTACCTTAATATAGGATTTCTATGAAATTTCATTCAGCTCTTTGGCACATAATATTAATGTATGTTGCATCCTCCAGTTTAAGTTGGGGAGAAAAACTGTTTGTTAAACTATTTTCAAGAGAAAATAGATATGATCTTAAAGTTTATTATAATATGTAGTTTCAATGTGTTACCTATCTTGGAAGCTATGCATTTTCTCATGTTTTTGTGAATATTTTTGATAGTGACTGCCTTTTACTTTTTTAGCTTTTGTCAGGAAACTAGGAAGTTTTTTTTAAGATGTTTACTACTTTCTCTGTTTATTCTCAGTGACATGACCAGATTGTTAAAATATCTGTTTTTATTCTGTGTATAGCTGCTGCTTCTTTGTTACCTGAAACTTAATAGCAAAGATAGCAAACTACTTTAACAAGCCCATATGCTTGCTTGTATTTATAGCATGGTATAGTGATTAAGAATGCTGGGCTCTATAGCTAGTCTGCTTGGCATGCATATCCTGGCTCTGCAGCTAACTGGCTGTACCACCTTGGACAAATTATGTTACCTCTTGGTACCTCAATTTCTTACCTATAAAATGGAGATACTAATTCTTAGTATTATGTGAGGATTAAATAAGGCAATATGTGCATATTAATACATAGAGAAACAGGTATTTATCACATAGTTAAGTGTTCAGTAAACATTAGTAATTACTATTACTGTTGTTTTGTTACTTTCGTAGTGTGTACCAAACATAGGTTTTTTTTTTTTTTTGCTCCAAATTTAAATATATTTGAAGAACTTGCTTAGTTTTATATTTATATAAGAACTTGGGAGAACTTGACCTTTTTGTGTAACTTAGAATAATAAAAAAGTTACTAGATTAGAACATGTTTCCAATATACTCCGTATATTTCTTTGAAATCCCTTTGCCAAGTAATGTTTTGAGTTAAGAAACTGATGACTGGTTTTCTTCTGTGTTTAATATTTAAATTTTAGTTGAAGAAATATTAGGAATTATTTGGGGAAGAACATGTTTCCAAGGTGCATGGTATTATGTATTTCTTTGAAATACCTTTGCCAAGTAAAGTTTTGAGCTACAAAACTGATGACTGGTTTTCTTCTATGTTTAATATTTAAACTTTAGTTGAAGAAGTATTAGAAATTATTTAGGGAAAAAAGAAAGTTAGAACAAATTTTATTTTGCAACTTTAACTGATCATATAGTTCAATAGAAATGTCACACACTTTTATTAGAAACAAGAAGAGAAATGAAAGAAATATTAGTGAAAAAGCTGTTTCTCTTACCTGAGAATTTTTGTCTCTATTAGAAATGATACCTTTGTAATTATAAAGCTGCCTTAATTTCACCAGTAGAGTTTATTGTGTGAAATAGGTTTATACTGTTTAGCTTTCTTTTAGACTTGATCATATTCTTCTATTTTTCTGTAAATCTGTTGGAGTTGATCATTATTAAAATTTATAATACTGACTCTCTTCTTTTGCAAATAGTTTTGTGGTTTTTGTAGAAGTGAGTCATGCTCGTTGGAAAAGAGTTAAAGTACCAAAAACTTTAAAGAAAATCTATGATGCAGAAATGACCTCAAATCTCAGGGATAAACCCTGTTAATATTTTTTCCAGCATTTTCTAAGGCATTTGTGTTTATGTATGTATGTATGTACATGTTACAATTTAATAGCAAGTGGAATATATGCTGATTTGTAAATATACTTTTTTTCTCATGTTTTTCTAAATGTCTTTGTGAATAAATGCAATACAAATTTTCATTAATTTAGTTTTAGTCTTCAAGTATTAGTTCATTTACATATTCACTAATAATAGTTGAGTTTGTAACTACCATCACCTTTAAGATCCTATCTATTTTCTCTTGAAAATAGTTTTTCTCTTTTGAGTCATCTGTTTTGCATTCTTTTTATTCCTCATTTTGCATCCTTTTGTGTTAATCACATTATTTTATACCATTTTCCCTTTATCGTTGTTTATTCTTTTACTATATCTTTAGTGATTATTCAGAGATTAAGTCAAGAATTCTCGACTTAATAGTTTAATACAAATTACCAGGTTTACCAATTCCCTAATAATGACAATTACTTATAACATTTTAACTTCTTTTTCAACTTTTTTTGCATTGTTATTATTCTGCATTTTTTCCCTACATAGGGTAAACTCCCAAGTCATTATTAATATGATTTGGGGCAATTTTTATTCATGTTTATCTTTCCTAGGGCTCTTCATTCCTGCATTTCTGTTCTATCTGGGATCATTTTACTTCTGTCTGAATGAATAGCTCTTCTTTAGTGTATATTTTGGTGATAGCCTATCTACTAACAGGGAATTTTTCCGTTTGTGTTGTCTGAAAATATCTTAATTTCACCTTTTTTGAAGGATATTTTCACTGGACATAAAATTCTAAGTTGGTGGTTATTTCCCTCAACATTTTAAAAATGTTTCATTGCTTTCTGGCTTCCTTTGTTTCTGTTAAAGTCAGCTACCACTCTTATTGAAGGTAATGTATCAGCTGAGACATTATTCTCTTGCTGAGAATAATGTGTCTTTTATTTTTCTTTGGCTACTTTGAAGATTTTCTCTGTTTGAATTTTATAGCACTTTGTGATGTGCTGAAGTGTAGTTTTCTTTGTAAGCATGTTGCTTTATGTTTATAGAGCTTTTTGAACCTGTGGCTTGATGTCTTTTAGCTTTGGAAAGTTCTCTGTCGTTACCTCTTCAAATACTGCTATGCTCCTCTCTTCTTTTTGGATTATAATTACACATATGATACACCTAATGATTATGTATCACATGTTGCAAAAATTTTTGTTCTTTCTATACTTAAGTTTTGATATTTTCTATTGACCTATCTTTCAGTACACCATCTATCTTCTCTTTTGTCCAAACTAATCTATTGTATTTTTCATTTTACTTTGTGATTTTGAGTTCTAGAATATCTATTTGAAATTAATTTATAGATTTTTAATAGACGCCAGTTGTTTTGAGCATATTATAGTAATTTAAGTGCTTATCAGTTAATTCCTGTATCTGCATCATCCATTGATCTGTTTATCTTGCTTGTTTTTTTGTTGGTTATTGGTCATGGTTGTATGGTTCTGTCTCGTCACATGGCTGCTAAATTTTTCAGGGAGTTAAGACCGGGTACGGTGGCTCACACCTGTAATCCTAGCACTCTGGGAGGCCAAGGTGGGCGGATCGCTCAAGGTCAGGAGTTCGAGACCAGCCTGAGCAAGAGCGAGGCTCCATCTCTACTAAAAATAGAAAGAAATTAATTGGCCAACTAAAAAAATATATATAAAAAATTAGCTGGGCACGGTGGCGCATGTCTGTAGTCCCAACTACTCAGGAGGCCGAGGCAGAGGGATTGCTTGAGCCCAGGAGTTTGAGGTTGCTGTGTGCTAGGCTGATACCATGGCACTCTAGCCTGGACAACAGAGTGAGACTCTGTCTCAAAAAAATAAATAAATAAATTTTTTTTTCAGGGAGCTTGTGCATTTGATCTAAGTTGTTGAATTTATCAGCATGAAGTTGTTTGATACTGTTATTCTTTTAATATCTATAGAAAATGTGATGAGTCGAATATCTGTATAACCTGTAGAGATATAATATAATTTCTGATGTTGGTAATTTGTATCTTTTTCCCTGATCAGTCTGGCTAGAGGTTTATTAATTTTATTGAGATTCTTAAAGAATTAGCTTTTAGTTTCACTGGTTTCCTCTGGTTTTTCTTAGTTCTCTTCTGATCTTTATTATTTCCTATCTTATTTTGGATTTCATTTGTTTTCTTATTCTAGTTTCCTAAGATAGAAGCTGAGTCATTGATTTGTGACCTTTTTTCTTTTCTAATATAAACATGCTATGAACTTGCCTCTAATTGCTTATAACTTTTTTTATATATTATGTTTTCATTTTCATTCAGTTCAGAGTACTTTATTATTTATCTTTTGATGTTTTCTTTGATCGATGGATCATTTAGAATTGTGTTATATAGTTTCCAAGTATTTGAGGATTTTCCAGTGATCTTTCTGTCATTTTAAATTTAATTTCGTTGTGATGAGATCTTTTAAATTTATTGAGATTTGTTTTATGGCTCATGGTATGATCTATCTTGGTAAATGTTTTGTGTGCACTTGAAAAGAATGTGTATTCTGTTGTTGGGTGGAGTACTCTATAAATGTCAATTAGGTCAAGTTCGTTGATTGTTTTGTTTATGTCTCATAATTTTTGATTGAATGCCAGAAATTGTATATTAAAAAACAAAACAAAGCAAGCATTACTAGATAGTGGTACTTTTTGTCAGAAGGGGTTCACCTTTTCTTCTAGGCATTTAGACCAGACAGTCCATCATCTTAAATTAAGGTGGATACTGGGTTGCTATGTTAATAGTTTGGTGGTACTCTGCCTCTTATTTGTCCTTATTTCTCATGTGTTATCTTTCAGGACTTTGAATTCAGAGCCTGCTTTTCCTTGTCCCTTTAGCATTGCGAAAGGTGGGAAATTTTGTACTTTGCTTTTGTTTAGCTTCTTAACCTGCAGAGTTTTAAAATTCAGCAAATGTCCTGAGGGAGATATTAATACTAGCCATGAGCTTGAGGTCCCTGTGTGAACCTTATTAGGAGAATTAGTCTCCTAATTTTGTTACTCCAGCCCTGCATGAACACTAGAAGCTGTCTTGACTTCTGTTTCAGAGCAACAATGTTTTACACAGGCCAAGCCTCAATATTCAGCCTCTGGCCCAAGCCATAATTAGAAAATTGCCCCAGAGGAAAGGCAGATGCTGATCATCTGAACATCTTTAAAAGATTCCCCCATCTGGAATTTTAGACATTGTTTTTCTCTCTGCTTCCTTTAAGAATATAATTTCTATAATTCAGTCAGCTTCTTCAGTTGTTCTTAGCAAGAATATTGGCCTGCTACAAAGTATTCCATTCTACCTAGAGGCAGGCAACTTTCTATTATTTTTTTAAAGGTGCACAGAATACTCAGTTTTTATGAGCTGATGTGTTTATGTAATATTCTTTAGGTATTATGTTGTTGGATTTTAGTTTTTGACATAATATATTTTTTTAAAATCTGTTTTATTGAGTTAAAATTTATACATGTTAAAACCCAATTTAAGTATGCAGATTGAGTTTTGACAGACATAATACATTCTTGTAACCACCACCACAGACCAGTCAAGAAACAGAAAATTCTTATCACCTTGAAAATTTCTCTCTCCCCTAGCAACCACTAATCTATTTTCTGTTAATAGAGTTTTGCCTTTTCTACAATGTAATATAATTTACGTTACCATGAGATCATACAAAATGTGGTCTGGGTCTGGCTTTCACTTACCATACTCACTTCAGCAGTTTGTCTCTTTCTACTGTTGAGTACTATTCCATGTGCGGAGTATGGCACAATTTGTTTATCCAGCCATCAGTTAATGGACATTTGGATTGCTTCTGGTTTTTGGCAATTATGAACAAGACTGCCAATAAACATTTGCAGACATGTATTTTTATTTTACTTGGGCAAACATCTAGGAATAGAATCACTGGGTTGCATGGTAATTGTATGTTTAACATAAAGTTTAACACGACAAACTGTTTTCGAAGTGTGGCCGTACCACTTTACAGTCCCTTCAGCAATGTATTGAAGTCTCAGTTGCTCCACATTCTTGTCAACACTTGGTATTGTCAGCGGTTTTGAATTCCAGCCATTCTAGGGGGTGTGTAATTATATATCTCATTGTGGTTTTAATTTGCATTCCCCTAATATCTAATGATATGGAGCATCTTTTCATGTGCTTATTGGTCATTGGCATATTTTCTTCTGTGAGGTGTCTGCTTCTTCTGTGAGGTGTCTGAATCTTTTGCCCAATTTAAAAATTGGGTCATTTATTGAGATGTAAGAGGGTTCTTCTCTTTAAATAGTATATATTCTGATACAAGGCCTTTGTTATATATCAAAGGTAAATTGTGAAAATTACCTCCCAATCTGTGGCTTGCCTTTTTGTTTTCTTAATGCTGTCTTTGAAGAGAGAAATCTGTAATTTTAATGAGATCCAATTTATCGATTGTTTTTTATGCTTCATGATTTTTGTGTTCTGTGTAAGGAATATTTGCCTACCCAAAGATTTTATCATGTTTTCTTATAGAAATGTTAAAGCTTAACTTTTATGTTTAACTCTATGATTTGTTTAAAGTTAATTTTTATGTGTGATATGAGGAAAGGTTTGAGATTTAAAAAGAAAAATTTTTTTCATATAAGTATACAGTTATTTCATCACTATTGAGAAAAGACTATTCTTTCTCCACTGAATTTGCCACTTTTTTAAAAAACCATTTAACCATATATGTGTTGGTCTTTTTTTGAACTATTTTATATAGTGAACTATATGTCTTCATATATCCATATCATAATGTCTTGATTACTGTAGCTTTAAATTAGGTAATATAAGTCCCTCAAATTTGTCCTTTTTAAAAATTGTTTTAAACTTTTTTAGATTCTTTTTGTTTTATATGAATTTTAAAATTAACTTGTCACTTTATATAGAAATGGCTGCTGAGATTTATATTGTAGTTGTATTGTATTGATTTTTATAGATCAATTTAAAGAAAATTGACATCTTAATAATACTGAGTCTTTTGATTCTTGAACATAGTGTACCTCTCCCTTCATTTAGGCCTTTAATTTCTCTCAGCAGTGAACGTTTTTTAGTTTACTTTTAATGGTGGACTTTATCCTTTTTATTCAGCACATACTTACTGAGCTTCTGCTATGTTCCAAGCACTGTTCTACTTGCTAGTGAATGAAGTAGGCAAAAAAGCCCTGTTGTTGCGGAGCTTACAGTTTAATTGGGGAAGCCATAGCTAATAGGGATAACATTACACAACAAATCATCAAAAAGACCAAAAATAAATCTTTAATTAAGTGGACGATTCAGGGAATGTGATATTACTAATTTATTTTTTAATGACAGAGGTTTTGATCTCCAAATATTTTTTCAACTATTTTTTAATTAAACATATTATTTATATATATATACATACATTAGAATGTTTTTCTTCACTGGAAAGTAATTTAAATCATTTTACTGACTAATCTTTGTGATTATTCTTAATTACAAAGTGCTTGCTGAAGGTGTAGGAGATTGGAGATAGTTGTTTATTGAATTCAAGAGACACCCCAAAACTTTGCTTTTCAATAAACCCTTGATGCTTTCTTTTTTTGCCTGTGTGTAAAACATGTGTGTATATTTTTAAAATCTAATAGTAATAAAATATTTTGTAAATTTGTTTGCCATTTAATCTAGGTTGTACTGCATTGTGATTACCAGGACTAATAATAATTACTTTAAAATATCACAAGTATGATTTGTCATATGCAGCAAGAGTCCAATGAAGCATCATTAGAACAGTACTAAACCTGAAATAAGTGCTTATTCTATCCTCAACTCTCATCAGGCCATCTGCCTGTACGTAATTAGAGGAGGCTATCTCTTCATCCTTAGGCCCTCTCTGCCCCTTTTGTTAAAAGCCACGAGATTCTGAAGTCCCCTAAAGATGTTACTAGTGAGTGCTTTCTGTAGTTATAAAAATAAAATATTGTGCCAGTCTTAAGTAGAGAATTGGTTTTACTCATGGATATATCTTGGTTCATAAAATAGTACCGCACCATAGGAGATAATTATTTTTTAAAAATAAGGAAATGCAGAAACTATTGATGCATCCATGTTTATATAGATGCATGTATTTATATACCGTTCATATATTTAGCAAATATTTTTATCATTACTGCATGTAATAATTAATAGTCTGGCTTTTAATTATTTTGAAATTAACTTTTACTCCACTGAAATGCTAAACCATAAATGGGAGTAAATGTTCCACATTATAACCCAGTTGCCCAAGTTTAAATACTCTAATTTGTACCAATTGGGAATTCTCACTCATACCAGCCTAGTAATCAACTAAAGAAAATTAATGCTCTGGCAACTTTAGTTGATCAAACACATTTTCTTTAAGCCATAGGAAGAGATTTAAACTGTATGTTAAAACTTAATTTTTCTCTGAAGATCTTTAATATTAGCAATTATAAGCAACATCATCACAGTATATAAAATTTCATCACTGAAAACATTCCCACCATTCTCTATACTATATTCATAAAGAAATGTAAATACACATGGCCGTTCAGCACAAATTGATGCTCTCCTGCTTAAGGACTTTTGAAATATTATGTCCTCCCTCAAAAATGTGTTTAGATCTTTTGGGAAATATAAACTACAATACCTAACTCTCTAGCCTGTATCTTTTAGGTGGTTTCAGGATAATGGCCAGATAGAGAGATTTTTCAGAAAGAATCCATCTTCACCATATGTGGGCAAAGGGCAGACTCAGACAGAACAATTCTGTTGTGGGTTGAATTGTGTTCCCAACAAAAGCTTTGTTGAAGCCCTAACCCCCTAGTACCTATCAACGTGATCATATTTGGAAATAGAGTCTTTGCAGATGTAATCAAGTTCAGATGAGGACATTTGAATTAGAGTAGGCCCTAAATCCAATGACTATTGTCCTTATAAGGCCATGTGAAGGCACAGGGACACAGAGACACACAGGGAAAATGCCATGTGTTGAGGAAGGCAGAGATTGGAGTGATAACAGTTGCAAGCCACGGAATGCCAACTATTGCCAACAGCCATTAGAAGCTAGGAGAGAGGCATGAAATAGATTCTCCCTTAGAGTCTCTGGAAGGAACCAGCTTCTGGTGCCTTGCTGACACCTTGATTTCAGATTTCTAGCCTCCAGAACTGTGAGGGAATAGATATCTGCTGTTTTAACCACCCAGTTTCTCCCACCGTCTAGGTTGTCTTTTTGCTCTGATTGTTTTCTTTGATGCTCAGAAATTTTTAAGTTTGATGTAGTCCCATTTCTCTATTTTTGCTTTTGTAATCTGTTTGCCAAATCCAGTGTTCTGAATATTTTCACCTGTTTTCTTCTGGGAGTTTTCTAGTTTTCAGTTTTACATTTGGGTCTAATCCATTTTGAGTTAATTTGTATATATAGTGTAAGGTAAGGGTTTGGTTTCATTCATGTGGATATCCAGTTTTCTCAGCACCATCTTTTGAAGACACTATTTTTCCTTCATTGTGCAGTCTTGTCACCCTTATCAAAAATCATTTGGACATATATGCAAGGGTTTATTTTTGCGCTCTGTATTCTGTTCCATTGGTCTATAGCTTTGAATTTATGTCATTACCATGCTGTCTTGATTGCTGTTGCTTTGTAGTATGCTTCGAAATCAGAAAGTGTGAGGCCTCCAACTTTGTTGTTCCTTTTCAAGATTGTTTTGGCTATTTGGGATCCCCTGAGATTCCATATGAATTTTAGCTTTTTTTTTTTTTTTTCTATTTCTGCAAAAAAGGTCATTGGGAATTTGATAGGGATTGCATTGACTCTATCACTTTGGGTAGTATGGACATTTTAACAATATTAAGTCTTTCAGTCTATAAGCATAGAATGTCTTTTCATTTATTATATTTGTATCCTCTTTGATATCTTTTAGCAATATTTTATAGTTTTAAATGTACAAGTCTTTCCTTTACCTCCTAGGTTAAGTTTATCCCTGAAGTATTTTATCCTTTGTTGATGTTATAGTAAATGAAATTTTTTTTAAAAAAACTTCCTTTTCCTGTGGGTCATTGTGTTAGTGTATAGAAATGCAACTGATTTTTATGTGTTAATTTTGAATCTTGAAACTCTGCTGAAATCATTTATTAGTTCTCACACATTTTTTTGTGGTGTAATCTTCAGGGTTTTCTGCATATAGATCATGTTATCTGCATACAGGGATAATTTTCTTTCTTTCTTTCTTTCTGATTTGGGTACCTTTTATTTTTTCTTCTTTCCTAATTGCTCTAGCTTGGACTTCCAGTACTATGGTGAATAGAAATGGTGAGAGTAGGCATCCTTGTCTTGTTCCTGATATTAGAGGAAAAGCTTTTAATCTTTTACTGTTAAATATGACATTAGCTATGAGCTTTTCCTATATGGCTTTTATTATGTTGATGTAGTTTCCTTCTATTCCTCATTTGTTGAGTGTTTTTTATCATGAGTGTTGAATTTTGTCAAATGCTTTTCTTTTTTGCATCAGTTGAAATTATTATGTGGTTTTTGTACTTCATTCTGTGGTGTAGTGCACTGATTGATTTTCGTATGTTGAACCATCCTTGCATGCCAGATA
The DNA here is from genome assembly GCA_963574435.1 of Cheirogaleus major. NCBI lineage: Eukaryota > Metazoa > Chordata > Mammalia > Primates > Cheirogaleidae > Cheirogaleus > Cheirogaleus major. Next base: position 12,806 of record CAUYPO010044822.1, read on the forward strand.
TAAACCCATTTGGTCATGGTATATAATACTTTAAAGTCCTGTTGAATTTGGTTTGCTAGTATTTTTTTGAGGATTTTTAAAACTCACTGTTCATTAGGGTTGCTGTTGTAGTTTTCTTGTGATATCTTTGTCTGGTTTTGATATCACGGTGATGTTGGCCTTATAGTGTGAGTTTGGAAATGTTTTCTTTAGTTCTTCGAAACAGTGAGGAGGATTGGTGTAATTCTTCTTTTAAATGATTGGTAGAATTCTCCAGTGAAGCCATCTGTCTGGTTCTAGGTTTTTGTTGTTGTTGTTGAGATCTGCTTTTATCTCTTGATTTATTAACTTCAAATTGTGTCTATTGACTCCCTGCTAAGAAAGATGAGGATTTAGCTCATTTACACTGTCCTTATTCTCCTGTCTTCCCTCTTCATTCTAAAGTTTAAAGTCGCGTTATTCTATTTAGTTCTTTTAATAGTGTCTTTGTAACTATAAAATATTTAAACTTCTTAGACATTACATTTTAAATCCCTACAACGTAAGATAAGAACAGTAGGACCTTTATCCATTTCTCCATCTTATCTCTTTTCCTCCTCTGCTTCTATTTCCTACCTTTTCTTTTGTATTTGACCAGGTTGATTACGTAACATTTACATTCTGTTTTGTAATGAGAATTAAGACTTTCAGGCTTTGTGGTGGGTTGACTGAACATTTAGTAAACTTTACTTAATCATTGTGTGAGGGTTATTTTTTCTTTTCTGTGGCTCCACAGTCATGATGGTAGTGGAACTCAAGAAATAAAATATTTGCTTATCTTTTCTTATATGTTGTCAGTTTTTCAATCTCATGTCACTAGTCTGCTTCGTATTCTGACTCTTCATTTTTTTCCCCTATGGTTTGTACTTGCCTTTTTTTTTTTTGATACAGAGATGAGGTCTCACTATGTTGCCCAAGCTGATTGTGAACTCCTGGGCTCAAGTGATCCACCAGGCCCTGCCCCCCAAAGCCCTGGGATTATAGGCTGAGCCACCACATCCTGCCTGGATTTGTTTTCTCATTGCCATCTTAGAATAAGAAGTCTGTTTGGGGCCGGGCGCGGTGGCTCACGCCTGTAATCCTAGCTCTCTGGGAGGCTGAGGTGGGCGGATCATTTGAGCTCAGGAGTTCGAAACCAGTCTGAGCAAGAGTGAGACCCCATCTCTACTAAAAAAATAGAAAGAAATTAATTGGCCAACTAAAATATAGAAAAAATTAACCGGGCATGGTGGCGCATGCCTGTAGTCCCAGCTACTCGGGAGGCTGAGGCAGAAGGATCTCCTGAGCCCAGGA
>CAUYPO010044824.1:0-21037 GCA_963574435.1 Cheirogaleus major
GAGACATCTGTTAGATAGCTGGGTGGAGAGTCAAGTAAGCATTAGATACAGAAGTTCAGAGTTCCAGGGAGAGGTACAAGGTGAAGATAAACATTTGAAACTCATCAATGTCTGTGTAGTATTTAAAGCCAGGAGACCAGATTAGCTCACCAAGCCAATGAGCATAGAAAGAAAAGAGGAGAGCTCTGAGGAAGGAGCCCTTGGCTACTCCTAAGGCTTAGAGGTTGGAGAATGAGAAGAAAGTAGTAAAGGAGATTTTTCTACTAAAGAGATGGGGAAAACCAGAGTGGTGACTTGGAACACCAGGCGAAGAAAACATTTCAAGAAGTAATTGACTGTGTTGTGTGCTGGTGGTTGTCACATAAGATGAGGACTGATAATTCACTGAGTTCAGCAATGTGGCAGTCTTTGGTGAAATGGGTGAAAGAGCCTGAGTGGAGTGGATTCAAAAGAAAACAAAGGGGGAAATCGCAGGCAGTATGTCTAGGCACGTCTTGAGTTTTGCTGTAAAGTGAAAGAAGGAAATGGGGTCATAGCTGGAAGGAGGAGTGGGGGTCGAGAGAGCTTTTTTGTTTTCATTTTTTTAAGTAGGGAGAATTAACAGCATATGTGTGCTGATGAGAGTGATACAGTACAAAGAGAGAAACTGAGGCAAGTGGGGGAATTGCTGGAACAACCCTCATAGGCATTTTTGAATTTTTCACATTTAGTTTAATCATAACTAAACATAGGCATTATTGTACTTTTCACTCACAGTACACTGATAGACAAATGAGTGTGCTTTTCTTCTAGTCTGACTAACCTTTATTTTTAAAGTAACTTTGCTGGCTAGTCATCGTTTGTGATGCTAAATTAGGGATTACAAGGAAAAGACAGAAAACTTACCACTGAAGATGCTTTTTGCTGTTACCTCAGTTTTGCTTTTGACCAATCTAAAATCTCTTCTTCCATTTCAGGCATTGTACCAGACATTTTAGACAAAGCAGATTAAATAATCTTAATAACAACAATATAGCAGATATTAATATCTCCCATTTTATATCTGGGGAAATGGAGCTTCAACAAGGTTAAGTCACTTGCCCAAGATCACATAGCTTGTAACTGGCAGAGTTAAGATTTGAATCCAGGTCTGAGTCTTCAGATTACTAAGCAATACTTAATAATAACGTTATTAAGCTTCTAGTTTGTATAAAAATGACAGTCTGTTAACACTCTACATGGACTGCATGGAATTGGTAGGTGATGTTTCCAGTGCTTAGTAATATAAGTCATAAACTGAGTAGTAAAATTTTAAGGTGTTTGAAAATATTAATAGCCCTTGATTTAGAAGAGTCATAAGAATGAATCAATCCAAATTTCCATAGACTAACAAAAATTAGGTTATCTAAATTATATGCTTGAGAATTTGGGCTTTATGGGTGAGACTGTGCTATTTTAGTTCCTAGAACATGAACTTCTTTGTTTTATGGTACTAATAAGAAGATTATTGCCTAAATAAAATATTTTGGGGATAAAAAATATTTTCTGATTGGCACTACTAAATATAAGAATATGTGGAATCTGGCTGGGTGTAGTGGCTCACGCCTGTAATCCTAGCACTTTGGGAGGCTAAGGCAGGAGGATCATTTGAGGCCAAGTGTTCGAGACCAACCTACAAACAATACAGAAATTAGCCAGGTGGCCTGTAGTCCCAGATTCTCGGGAGGCTGGGGCAGGAAGATCACTTGAGCCCAGGAGTTTGAGGTTGCAGTGAGCTATGATGACGCCAACTGCGCTCCAGCTCGGACAACAGAGCGAGACTGTGTCTCAAAAAAAAAAAAACGTAGAATCCTTTTGTATTGCATCTTTGTGTCTAACTAAAAAGAGAGAATGCAAATGTATTCTCTCCCTATACATAGACCTTAAGGCATATCAGTTTGATCTCCATGTCTGAGAAGTGTCACACAAAAATGAACCCACTGATAACCTTTTCAAGGTGACAAATTTTGAAGGCTGTAGCATTTATTAATTTATTGGTTTGTTCATTCAAAAGTCCTTGTGGACCCACTCTGAGCCAGGCTGTGCACTAAGACAGGCCCCCCTACGCCCCTGGCCTATAGACTGTTAAGTCTTACCTGTTGACTTTCCAAGTAAATTCTTATGACATGACCCTGCTCTGAAGCTTGCAGAGAGCAATATGGTATATTTCAGCTCTGCATTTAGAAAGCTTTGATGATTATTCTGAGGTTGCCTTGAGTCCAGTGATAAACTTTTATCACTAAATACTGCCTCTTATTGAGAAACATCACTTTTATGACTAAGGAAAACAGTCTTAGTCAGAAAATGTTGAACAGAAATGGTCCGAGTCTATGCACTGAAATGGTTGGTGATCATTCTAGATACATGCAGGCAAATCAAAATCAACTCAAGTCAAATATTGTTGGTAGATACCTCGAGTTGTATTAAATCTCTAATATAAACCTAGTTCCAAAAAAAAGGGTGCCATCTATTGGCTGACCTAGAGCAGCTTGATGAAAGTGCTTGTATTTCCTATGTTAATTCACAGCTACATCTGCTGGCCTAAAAGAGAACATGTTAAAAATGCTTAAAGCAAAACTCTTCAGTTTCTTCAAAATATTGTGGTTTTTACTCTTTGTTTATTCATAATTATTATAGAATTTCATTTAACATGGAACACATATAATACATTAAATATAAATATTTTGTATTTTGCACAATGGTATATCATTTACTCAGAGGTTCCAAAGAATGAGAGCCAGTGGAAGCTATCTTGTTAACAGACCAAGCAGGTAAATTTGCCCAGCATTGAAGATGGGACCCTCCCTGCCTTTGGATAGAAACAGCCCAGGTTCAGTATCCACCCTGCTGCCCTGACCAGCCCATGGGCCAGCAAACACGGCTGGATTGCTCAGTTTGTGTTCATTGACTACTTTGAATTATGGTATTTTACCATTTGGTTACGACTGAGATAGCATTAATTTTATCACAGTAACTTCACTGTGGAAAAAAAAATGAACATTTCCTATGGGTTGGTTCTTGGTCTCCTAAATCAGCTGTACACATGATCCTGGGAGACAACCATTCAGGCAGGTGAGTGTACACCAGGCAGTATGAATAGATTGTTCGATCAGGGCAGAGAGTTTAAGTTTAATGAATAGTTGAGGTAAACGCTCTAAGGAGCTCTAATACTAACTGGTAATTCCCTAATTATTGGAAAAAATGAAGAAACCTTGCTATTTACAGTTATTTACATGTTAAAAGTAATGACTTAACTTTTTTACCTTTTATTATTTATAGTAGGTATTGATACTTGAAGGATTTCTAAAGAGTTTTAGCTTATTTATAACTAGACTACCTTGTCTTTTTTTTTCCCCCTTAGAAAGAGAAACACTAGATGTCTAAATAATTCCTGGTTGATATGAGTAGAACTTTGTAAAAGGGCATATGTACTATGCCTGTGGACCTGTGCTCTCCGTGTGTGTGTGTGTGTGTGTGTGTGTGTGTGTGTGTGAGAAGGTTGTTATCTCAAAGGCCTGGCAGCATCACCACTGCTGTCCTTTGCTGGGGCTTGTGTGGAATGTATTCATGATGCCTGGTGTAGTAAGAATTCATAGATAATTTGTAGCTGTTGCCCTCATATGAGCTAAAACCTCAATTGTGATAAAAACCATGAATGAGAGTGTTCTTAGTGACTGTGAAATACTTTAAATTGTCCAGAGATTTAAATTTTAAAATTAATATATAAATGAAAGGAGTTTTGGATTTGTTTTTTACCCTTTTACCATGGGATATGAGATAATTATCTTTATTTACATATATTGGTGTTTAGTTTTAAAGAAAAATATATGTAGGACCTCTCTTTTTAAAAACTAAGATGGCTTTTTTTTTGTAAAAACATGTACTTGTTTAAAGAAAAAAATCAGTGTAGAAAAGTACAAAAAAGGAAGTAAAAATCTCACTAAGCTCTAATCATAATTGCAGTAGAAATATCCTTCTAGACCATCTTCTGTAGGTATATTCATATACTTGTATAGAAATGATGTTTTACTATAGGGGCTACTCTAACATCTTTTTTCACTAAAAGTCACAGAAACATCTCTGCACAGCAGAGTATATAAATCTCCATCACTTTTAATGACTACATGGTTCTCTACTATATGTTATAATCTAATTAATCAGTCTCTAAATGCCAATGGCATTTAGATTGTCATTTTTCACTATTTAACACCATAGTGAACCTGTAGGCATACATCTTATTGCACTTTTCTTGTTTGAGAAATTTCTCCTAAAGACAAATTTGTTGAGTAAACATGTGTTTTAAAAATGTTTTTGATACCTGTTGGTAAACAGCCCTCCAGAAAAGTTTACACAGTTTAGAAGATATCAGCAATGCATGTAAGTTCCTAGTACGTTTGCCATCAGTGGCTTCTATTACACTGAAATTTTTGCCAATCTGATAGATGGAAAATAATCTTTTTTTACCGCATCTCTCCTGAGTCCCTGCTGCTAGAAAGACCTTTGTGGAAATAATTTGTGATTGGAGTCTTGCAACCTTTCCAGGCCCCTGTCCTGCCTCCTCATCTGCTGAGAGAGGTTGCTGCTTTCTCAAGAGCCCAGGTCTCCTTTTCTCTAAAAAATAACAAGTAAAACATGTAAATAAAACCAATATGTTTTAAATATTTCTCTAAAAATGGAAATTTGACTTCTGTATTATAAGGTAGAGCCTTTAAGGGAACTAATATTATATCTTTCCTCTAGGATAATATTGGATGGAGTCTTAAGAAAATTTATTTACTCCAGTTCTTTTTTGTAGCTGCCCTTAAGTATAATTTTTATGTTAATATTAAGGCTCCCTTCTTAATAACCTTATGACCAGCCTGAGGGCTTTTGCTAATAATTACAATCAAATTTCTTTCTTTTGACTCTTGGTTAAAACAATTTCTGTTTTTACTAATATTCTGGTTTATCTCTTATTAGTACATTTATTCCTACACTACTTTTACTTATTCATCTCAAATGAGGCAGTACTGTAGAGTGACTGCTAGAACCCAATATGAAAATAAAACTACAGAAATGCTTAGAAATTTTTAACTTTGACAATATCTAAGAAGGGACTTTAAGTGCTACATATTTTTTGGTGGTTTAGGTCAAAGATTAAAAACAAATCTGAATCTCCTGACAAATTGTTTAATGGCAGCCACTTCTGAGTGATCTTCAGGAGAAGTCTGAAAAGTGGCCATTTCCCTTCTGTGTCCTTGCCTAATCTAATTTCAGTACTTCCAAAGATCTCTACCAGCTTCTGCCCCCAGGAAGCAAGCTTCAGTTTCTTATTCTGATTACCATACATCAGCCTACTCGCCTCACTTCCTCTTCTTCATAGTGCTTACTAGAACTCCTAGAACAGAGTCTTCATGATCTTGCAGAGGTAGTTCCATCTGTCAAGCTCTTGGGCCTTCAAACAGCTGAAGGATTGAGGAATATTTTCCTGGAATCATTTGAAAATGAACTAGAAGTAGAACTGTGCATCAGTTAGTAAGTTCAAGTTGAAGGTGACAGGAGCATCTCTATAACCCTATTTCCCATTCCACTGCAGCTCTAATGGGCGTAGCATCACAGTGCGGGGGCACTTGATATAGATGTGGAGGAGCAATTTGATGACAGAGACTGATTCACAGGGACTGGCTCAGTTTAAAATGGGAGATAATGACCAATGTACTTTATTTTTTAAGCCAGAAGGGGAATCAGTTGTTTAGGCATAGTTCCAAAATGCCTCTTTAGAAACACACCGGTCTCCTTTATAAGTAAAATAGGGCCCCAAGCATTTTATAAAGTGGGAATGTGCAACACTTAATAGGAAAGATAAGCTCTGCCATAAAAGCCTTTTTTGTTCAGAGGCCTGACACAAAATCAGGCTTAGTCACCTTGAGAATGTTCCCAGCCTTAGTCCACAGGAGGAAAGGCATCTTGATTTCATTTGGGTTCTCTTTTTCTTCGTCCTTACTTCTTATACTAAGCTTAGAAAATTGAGCTTACGTGAGATTTCTCTAAATAAAGCATTGTAGACTGAAGACCTGACAGCGTATGCTTTCCCCCTAAGCTTCATTTTAAGAGTGACCTATGATTGGTCAGTCAAAAATATCTAAAACTGTGGAACAATATTATATTAATATATAATTGGTATATTTATGTACAGAATATAAATATTCATTTACCAGTATATCAGAAAATGTCATGTTCTCTCAAATTGAATTTTCCTAACTGAAATATTTCTAACAATTTTAAGAAGAAATCTTTTTTTGTGTGTGCTAGACATTTTTCTACTGTGTAAATTGTGCTGAGCAAAATTTTAACTTTTTCTTGATGACTCAGATCTATTAGTTACTGTTTGCCTCTGGTGCTAACGGATTCTGGGCTTTTAATAATCCTTTTATTCTTTTAATAATTTTTCTCAACCCTAGTTAGGCTCTCATAACTTCTGTTGCATTTGCTTCTGAAATGCTGCTGCTTTATTCTACACACAGTCATGCCTCAGGTTTCTTCCTTGCCCTCATCTGTCCTTCACAGGGTCCAGCCACTCTGGTGACTTCATCCACACCCTGAGCTCCAGGCTCACGGGCCCACTTGACTGGATGCTGATGCTTGGCTGTCCTGCAGGCATCCCATGTGTTCCCCACGGAGCTGTCATTTACTCACAACCCACAGCCTACTCCTGGGTCACTCTCCCGTGAATGGCAGCATCACCCACAAAGCTGCCCAGAGAGAAAAGCCAGATTGCTATTCAGGACCTCACTCTTTTTCACCCCTGTATCTACTCAGTCACCAAGTCCTGCTTCTCCCCACCCCCACAGCCATGATGGTTGGGGGCCCTTTCTTGCTCTGAGAAGATCCTAACAGCTTTCTCTGTTCTCCCTGCCTTCCGCCTTGCCTCTCTGCAATCCCTTCTCCACACTACAGCCAGAGTGCTCTGGCCTTCCCCTTCCCCGGACTTCACCTGCATCTGTACCACCCACACTGCCCTTCCTCCTGTTAACAAGGATAAAAGGTCCATGCTGCTGCCAAAGGCTTCCCCCTTCACCCTGCCATTTGGGTATTAGATCCCATCCCTTATCACCTACCCAGGGACCTTGCTCCTGTCATTATCCTCAGCCTTTGCTGATTGTCACTTCTTCCCTCTCTGCTCCGGTTTACCGATATGCTCTAGTTCTTCCCACCTCTCAAAATTCTCTCTTGATATTCTTTATCCTTCTCCAGCTACTAGCCCATTTCTCTGCTCCCTTCATAGAAAAAATTTCCCAAAAGAGTTGTCTGTGTTCACTGATTCCACTATCTCCCCTTTCTGTCTTCATTCTAGCTCCTTACAGCACTCATGCAATTAGCTATCAAGTTAAACCTCAATTTTTAGTTAGATAGGATTTAGGATACTTAAATACATACTAATGAAGTTTAATTTCTTTGTTTTTCATGTTTTGTGCCACATTAGAAATTTCCTTTTTTTTTCCTTTGTAGTGATTAATACAAGTGGCTCTTTTACGTTGCATCAAAAATTATGTATATGATACTTTTAAAGAAAAATGTGAGTTGGATAATTTATTAGAAGAGCTTGAAAATAAATTCATTTTCTAATATTTAAATACTATAAATAGGAAGTTCATCCCAGTATTGCTTTTTGAATTAACTTTCTACCTTTATTCTACCTGGAAGGCAGACTTTGTGGCCCTGCTTTTGTCCTCCCTCCAGCTTTCCCAGTGTTGTTAACAAAGGAAAACACTTTCATGTACTGGTATCTGTAAAGACCCCCATGTGAGGATTACAAAGGTATATGGATTTTAGTATCTATGAGCAATATAATTAGAGCCCACTATTTTGTTTTAAAACTATAATTTGCATTTAATGATTTTCAAATCACAAAGATGACTTTTAAAATAATTGTGTTTATATAATGTTCTCCTTGCATGTTTGTGAATTTATAGCCTATTTCAGATCAGCTTATAATATTAACTACCACTACTTTCATTTCTTCTTTTTTTCCCCAAAGCAAAGGTTTTGTGTGCTGCTTTTTTAAAAGCTTTCCAAAGAACAAAAAAATTTAAATAACCTTAGATGATAAAAATAATCTCTCTGCCATTGCATATTTGTTTTGCTGGGTTTCTAGCACTACAGGTTTTTTAGTGTGGTGTCTTTTGCTTTTTGTTTTTTTGACATGTTTTAACTTGGTAAAGATAAGTATTGGCTTTGAAAATAGTTAAGAAATATTTTACCTTATCCAAGGCTTTATTTGAAATCTGTGCATCAACCTTGCCATGATGCCCCAAACAGGCAACACCTACTCATTTTACTGACCCCTGTTTTCAGAACTCTGGCACCAAGTGGGTTCTCTAGCCTGGCCTTTCCATCTCTCTCTCACCTTTTAGCCCTCTCTCTAGCCTACTCAGTTTATAGTTATCTACTCATTCTTTTCTACAACAAACATGTAGTGAATCTTTACTCATATACCCAGCTCTGTTCCACATGACAGGGATATGCTGGTAAATAAGAGGCGATCCCTCTTCGAGTGACACATTCATAAGTATTTTACATTTAATTGTGTGTAATAAATCCTATAATGGAGAGAGGTACCAAATACAATGGTGACATGAGAGTTTAAAAAGTCACTTCTGGGCTGGGCGTGGTGGCTCACACCTGTAATCCTAGCACTCTGGGAGGCCGAGGCAGGAGGATCACTTGAGGTCAGGAGTTTGAGACCAGCCTGAGCAAGAGCGAGACCCCCATCTCTACTAAAAATAGAAAAATTAGCCAGGCATGGCTAATTTTAGTCACAGGCTAATGTAGTCACAACTACGTGGGAGGCTGAGGCAGGAGGATCTCTTGAGCCCAGGAGTTTGAGGTTGCTGTGAGCTAGGCTGACACCACAGCACTCTAGTCCAGGGTGACAGAGCGAGACTCTGTTTCAATAAATAAATAAATAGTCAGTTCTGCTTGGGAGATTGATGAGCATTTGTCAGAGGATGGAATGTTAGAATTGGACTCCCAGATAGAAAAAGGAGGATGGTGGAGCTGGGCATGAGAGTCCACATGAAAGGAATAGTGTGACTTGGTTGCAGCCATTCTTGGTCCAGAGACCTACTGGTTGTCTTCATTTCTGCTTCCTCTGTTCTAAGTGGTGTAACCAAAAGTATTAAGGTATAATGTTGCTATCAGCTATAACACTGTACTGCATTTTGAGTAGATAATTTGAGTTAGGTTTTCAATTCAAAAGGAATAATGAGCCACCTAAGATAGAAAGTCATTAGGGAGCTGTCTAGCTATATTTGGCTTTCCACATCTTTGAGTAGACCTAAATCTGCTCTGGAGGTCATGTACATCTCTTCGTCTTTCTTAGTGCTTTCCTTTTTATCTTGAGACATCTTGTAAATAAGAAAAGCTGCTTTGTTTGGTGTATTTTTGTTTTGGAGAGTTTTTTTCCTCCTCAAAATTGATTTAGTTGTGGCTAAGGGGAAAAAACTGAAGAGGCAGCTATCATAGAGATTGTATTTCTGAAGAGGCTCAAACTCTAGGACGAAAATTGTAGACAGAAGCCATCTAGCTAAGAGTCTTTATGTCCTTGAATTTCATGTTCAAGAACACTTATCTTGGAAAATGACTTGACTGGTCACAGGAAGAAGGTAGGAACAGACATAACGTTAAAACATTTGAAGTTATATCTGGGATAAAAGAAACAACAGCAGTCAAAAGTTAGTTCTTTTAAAGGTTCCCTCTAAAATGCTGGCAACAATTAAATAAAGATCACTTCTAAAATTCTAGTTTTTAATTTGACAAATGGTTCTCGTAAATCTGGCCACCAGTGCATAGAGCATTCATGTATCTGGTGCTCTTACAATTTCGTGTGTCATGGAGCTTGTGGCTCTGTACCATCTAAACAGGGTGTCTAGCCCCTCCAGTATGGAAAGTGAGTCAACACGGCCAGCAAGTCACACTGACAGGACTGCAGGAACTCCACTAATTGCCACACTTCCCCACCTCTCACCAACTCCTCTGCTTCCTGTTCCTCTCTTCTTGGACTACATTTCCATGGCAAAAGAATGAGAATAGCTTTTCAAGTCCTGAATATAAATTATTCATTTTGTCAGGATTCATTATTCTAAAACTGAAGGGTTTTTTGCTGACTGTGAGGGGCTATGTGTACCAGGGAGCCCCGCTGGGGAGAGCATACTGCTCTCTTAGAACGCAAGGGAGAGCTTTTGACGAATCATTACACAGTTACAATTCTGTTTATAAGTGGGAAGAAAGTGCTGTTTTGGGGGCTTTTGTAGTTTATTGGGTTTATTAGGGTATACATTTCATCAGATGTAAAGTTGACACTTCCTCAGAAATTCGAAAAGAATTTAGTTCATAAGAGTTCCCAGAGAACTGCAGTGGAGGTGAGGCATACTGATGCCATGTCGTACTATTTTATTGCCCTATTTTAGTCAATAATCTGATTTGTACACTGGTTAAAAGTTGCCATTTTAAAAAGATTTAAGAGATAGCTTCTTTTTAATAGAGGGTTACATCACCATCTCTCTCCTTGGGAAGTCGTTTTTAATCAGGACTCACAATCACAGGGTTTCCTGTGGCATGAGAAAGGCTCAGCATCCTCCTGCAGTGCCATTTTAGTACTGGAGTAACTCACGGTCGGCCCCTCCCCCTGCTGTCACGCTCCCGCTGTCCGCGGGTCCGGGTCAGGCCTGGCGTGAAGGCGGCGGAATCCCACCTCTCCCGTCACTGGGAAGCGGCGCAGCGGCTGTGGGGAGACAGCGCACACGCACCTGTTCTTCCCGGCAGGCCACGGCTCGGAAGTCTTACCCTTGTTTTCCTCTCTAGTGAACAGAAGCATTTTCATTTGGCACACATACTGAAAATAGAAAATGAATAATTCCAGGAATCTGGGAGTTGGCCTGTTAAACATGTCAAATGTTGATGATGATCCATGTTTGTAAAACTAACTCCAGGATTCACTTCCTAGTAAAGAAAGCCTTTCCCCTCAGACGGAGCACCTGCTGAGCATGCGCAGTAACGGCCGGGGGGCGGGGCCTGCGCAGCCGCAGTGGAAGGCAACAGAAGCGTCCAACGGTCACCAGCCATCTTGGCCTCTCCGTTCTCGCCTGAAGCGTTTGCCCATCCTCTTCCTCCGCCTCTTGAGTGAGTGGCCATGAGCTGGGCTGTGACAGTTCTGCGGGCCAGCCGGAAAGTGAGCTCTGCGGGAGCAAATTTCCTGTGCCCGGGGATGGCTGTGAGTCCCCATGGCGCAGCGCGCATCCCCGCGGCCAAGATGGCGACCGTGAAGAGTGAACTGCTGAAGAGTTTCGCCTCAGAGAAGCCGGTTCGCCACAACAAGGTCTCCATTATCGGATCTGGGTCAGTTGGCATGGCCTGTGCTATCAGCATCTTACTAAAAGGCTTAAGTGATGAACTTGCCCTTGTAGATCTTGATGAAGGCAAACTGAAGGGTGAGACGATGGATCTTCAACATGGCAGCCCTTTCATGAAAATGCCGACTATTGCTTGCAGCAAAGATTACCGTGTCACGGCAGACTCCAGCCTAGTGATTATTACAGCGGGCGCACGCCAAGAAAAGGGAGAAACGCGCCTCAATTTAGTCCAGAGAAACGTGACCATCTTCAAATCAATGATTTCCAGTGTTATCCAGTACAGCCCCCACTGCAAACTGATTATTGTTTCCAATCCAGTGGATATCTTAACTTACGTAGCCTGGAAGTTGAGTACTTTTCCCAAAAGCCGTGTTATTGGAAGTGGCTGTAATCTGGATACTGCTCGTTTTCGTTTTTTGATTGGGCAAAAGCTTGGTATCCACTCTGAAAGCTGTCATGGATGGGTCCTTGGAGAGCATGGAGACTCAAGTGTTCCTGTGTGGAGTGGAGTGAATATTGCTGGTGTCCCTTTGAAGCATCTGAATGCAGCCATAGGAACTGATAAAGACCCTGAGCAATGGGGAAATGTCCACAAAGAAGTGATTGCCAGTGCCTATGAGATTATTAAAATGAAAGGTTATACTAATTGGGCCATTGGCCTATCTGTAGCTGATTTAACAGAAAGTATTTTGAAGAATCTGAGGAGAACACATCCAGTTTCCACCATAATTAAGGGCCTCTATGGAATAAATGAAGAAGTATTCCTTAGTGTTCCTTGTATCTTGGGAGAGAATGGTATTACAGACCTTATAAAAATAAAACTGACCCCTGAAGAGGAGGCCCGTCTAAAGAAGAGCGCAAAAACACTTTGGGAAATTCAGAAGGAGCTCAAACTTTAAACTATCATTCTAAAATTATTGAAGAAGAGATAGTAGACATAGATATAGGATTGTATATGTCAAACTTTTGAATAAACTTGAATTCCTAAAAGATGGAAACGGGAGAGTGGGTAGAGTAACTTCCCTGTTTATTAGCATTCAGATGCTGGATGATACTTACCTTTTTACAGTTCCCAAGTAACTGTATGAAAGAAGCTGTTTATGGTGTCTCTGATGTTCCAGTACTTGCCTTGTATGTATATGTAGTTGCCTTTTGGTTCTCCACCCCCCAAAAAAGCAGGATGTAGGTGTTTCTTATGTTCTAGAAATTCTGATTCTTTTCATTAGATACATGCTAATTCTTTCACTCTGGCTGGCTTATACCTAAGTTCATTTATATACTCTAAAAAAAGTTGTAACCTTCTCTACAATGTAAAAATAAAAGTATGTACACACAGAAGTGCTTTTTGTAGTGGATCCATCTCAAGGCTGCCTTCATTCCCTTGGGACAGCCTATCAGCTAGACCAGCAGTCCCCAAACCTTTTTAGTACCAGGGGCTGGTTACATGGAAGACAATTTTTCAACAGATGGAGAGGCAGAGCTCAGAGGGTGATGCAAGCAATGGGGAGCGGCTGTAAATACAGATAAAGCTATGAAGCTTTATTTACCTACTGCTCACCTCCTGTGTGCATGCCTCCCCCAAGTTTCATAGAAGACAATTTTTCCACGGCGGGGGCGGGGGGGGGGGCGCAGCAGAGCTCTGTGGCCCAGTCCCTAAGAGGCCACAGACCAGGATCAGTCTGTCAGCCAGGGGTTGCGGACAAGCTAGCCCATTAAAAAAAAATTATGAAATAATGTGGGCTGTAGCTGCATGTAGGTCATGCACGTGTGCATGCATACCAGCGAAGCAGGATCATTAGGTTAAGATATGAAAATAGTGATCAGATTGTAGCTGTTATAAAATGTTTAATGCAGTAAAGTAGAAAACTTTGAGAAAAAGGACTGATAGAGGTTCTATAGTTACTATCATTTATTTGGTATGGAAAGGAAACATCCCTAAAGTTTGCAGTTTCTATTATAAAAATAAAGCCTGACTGAATGAAGATCATTTTAGAACTGCCTCTGAGGACCTGACCTGTTGGTACATTAAATCAAGAAGCATGTTATAAATTGTTCTTCCTCGGCTGGGTTTTTAGCCGCCGAGTGGGCCCTTGGCTTTAAGGCCCTAGGATCATCCCTGTTGCACAGTTTATTTCACAGTAACAGAAAACTTCTGCTTTCAAATTGTGCCTTATTGTTAATCACTGTCATAAAAATTGGACATTTTAATGAATACTTCAGGGATTGTATTCCTCAGAAAGTTACACATTTGCTTCTTAAACCTAAGTCAGTTGACTTCAGTGCAGATTCTGGACTTTATGCATGTGATACAGTGAGGGTTTAGGAGAAAGTAAAGATGCTTGTCTGACCTTTACTTAAATGATAGTACTAGTAACTTAAAAAATGGGAAGCTGATATTTAAAAATTCACATGAGCCTTCCTAATGCAATCGAGTACTTAAATGAATAATATGGTATGTTCAAACACATTTCGTCTCAGGATCCATGTGGCTATCGATGGGCCTAGTCAAAGGTGAAAGAGGTCAGCGTCTGGTCTCTAAACCACGCCAGTCCTGCTTAGTTGGATTTTTATCAAATAGACATAGGACAGTGATCCTCCCCCAAAAATGATCCTTTACCATACTGATTAGAGCTTGCATACTATTTTATTGAAAACATCTAGAAATGTTCTCATTTCCCACAGTGTCATATAATGAGACTAATTGATGTGCTGAACTCCCTGAAAGTGGGAAGGGTGGTGGTTCAGTTGTTCCACGTGGCTGTAAGAGCTTTTAGAGCTCAATTGCATGGAGTTCCTTCTCCCTCTTATTCAGCCCTTGGGTTTTCATTCAACTGTGTTTCAGCCACATTTAATGTACTTATTATAGGGCATCAGAGCAATGCCGCAAGTCTATTTTATTTCTCTTCACCACTTCTGTCAGCTAGGATAGGCTGGGTTATGCTGCAATAAAAAACAATCTCTATGGTTTAAAATAAGAAAGGTTTATTCCTCACTTGTGTAAAACCGCTGTGGGTTTAAGCAACTCTCTAGGAAAGCAATCCTCCATGTGCTGGCTCAGCACCTCAGGTTGCTTTGATCTTGAGGTAGCATCATAGCAAACACAGAATTCCATGATTGCTATGGAAAAGGAAGAGAGGTCTAGAGAGTTGAACCCCTGCAGTTAAGTGCTCAGCCTGGAAGTGACACACATTTCTTTTGCTCATATTTCATTAGCCAGAACTAGTCACATGGTTGCCTAACTTCAAGGAGGTAGGGAAGTATAACCTCCCTACATCCAGAAGTAGATGAGTATTGGCTATTGGTGAACATATGTCTATCACAGCATTCAAAATAAAATAGTCACCACTACAAAAGGTATGTTTTTAAAGTCATTTTTAGTGAAAGCTGGTACATGGGTAGAAGTTATAGAGGTACTTTGTTTTTCCAGGTCTCAGAACCAGATTGTCTGTGGGGAAAGAGTGCTGGGTGTCAGTCAGACAATTGTACTTACGAGCCATGTCCCAAGGACAAGTTAACCTCTCTGACCTCAGGTTTCTCACACATAAAGTGGTGGTCATAATTCCTGCCATATAGAATTTTGAAGGTTAAATAATAGCAAAATGCTTTGTCCAGTGCCAGGCACATAAGTGATCCCAAATGGCAGATATTATTATTCCTGTTCAGGTAACATTTTTACAACCTAACTATACTTTTTAATCTCCTGGTATCAGTATTATATGGTCTTATTCTGTTACATTTTATGAAGAAGCTGAATTACCAGATTCTTGAAAATTAACATTGACACTGTAATCATTCACATATATATCTAAAGGCTTTTTCACAAGTAGATCCTATAAAGCTTTCATCATTCTAACCCCCAGCACTGAGGCCAGCAACAGTCTTGCATTGGCAAGTGAAGAAATAGAAGCTAAACGAGTTGGTCAATGGCAAAAACATTTCAAAGCTCAGGGCTTTTAATTCTGATAATTGCCTGTTTATTAGAATTGATGCTGTAAGCATTCTCTGATATTAATTACATTGGGAACATAACCTGAGCTTTTAAGTAATTTTTCAGCATACCATATATTAGACAAAATGCTTTCGAGTTGTTTTTTCCCACCAAGACATGCGTGGCAAGCGTGCGGCAGTGCCCCCGTGCACATTCACACGGTGCGGAGTAAATGCACAGGCGGTGCGGTCAGTAGAGGGATAACATTTGCCCCACTTGCTCATTGTGAAGGTTCAGTGAGGAATATGCCTACAGTAAGGACTCTCTACATGGCATCTGGGGTTGATCTCACTCCTGGCCTCCAGGCTGTATGACCCTTCAAGAAGCTGTTGAAGTGGGAGTGAGAGTAATATTTTTAAAGACATAATCTTGAATCTGTTCTAATATCTAAAAAGTCAATTATATCCAATCTTTAGAATGTCCATATTTGTGACAAATTACACGTAATCCATTTTTCCATTTGTCATGACACTCCATGTGAGCACCACTACCTTACACAGTGGTACTTTCTGGTAATATTACAACCCAGCAAGCACTGTTGGACACTAAAACATTGGGACTTAAGGATGAGGTTCTGGGGACAGACAGTAGGCTCATTGCACTAGCAAGTACCATTCAAGTCTTAGTCTTTTTAGAGAGCACCCCCTGGAGGTGTTCAGGGCACAGGCTGTGGCAGGACATAGCAGCCCTGCTTGTGAGGGTAACCCTGTTAGCCATAGCAAGGAAAAATTCTCCTAGGTCAGAGGAAAGAAGGAAGCGAGAACTACAGGGAAGAGATACTAGAGTTTGGAAAATGCTTCAGAGAACAACCGAGTTGCTGGATGGGGACTCTAGTCCCCAGCATGCCCCGTCTTCACCAAACTTCAGGGGTACAGGGCAGGGAGACAGTTCTGTGGCAGTGGCTGTGATCATTATCAGGGAATTCAGTACATTTACTTTATAACCAAATTTGCTTAAATGCATTCAATCCTTAAATCTTTTTTTCAAGCACATCTTTAAGCAAGGAATGTATGAAGAATATCAATACCTTTTCTGAATTAAATATCAGGAATTGATATAGGTGGGGAAAAATGTGAAGGTTTTCACTTACTGTCTATGAAATATAAATAGTACAAGCTTAAAAACCTCCTATAGAGGCCCATTGTCTAAAGCAACCTGAAGCCCTGTTTATAACTTAAATGCGTACTGTGTGTTTGCATTTGCACAGTTCCTGTACTACAGTCTGAAGCCTATCTACTCCTAGTTGGCTGTTTTTCGGATATGATTGCTTCAAGCATTCAGTTTCTCACTTATAACCCTGGGAACAAGTACATAGTATAATATTTGGGAAATGAGAGTAAAGAAGAAACTCAGGCCAAGAGGAGGAAATGGAAACACAGCAGTGCTAAAGGAAGCACCACCCTGACTCTCCTCCCCTGGGAACCTGCGTTTCCCAACCTCTCCTCAGCGACTGACCACGTTCCACATGCCTGTGAGGGGAGGGAGAACGTAAATGATTCTGTTCACGTCTTGGCTATCTGACGCCCCATTTGCAAACTGTCATCTGGCTTAGTTGTAACAGATGTTCGGGAAAGGTGAAGGGAAAGAACCAGGCGGCACATTGCAAACCCTGGCCAGAGAGGTGTCTGGTTTTCAACTATGAAAGTCTGTGCAGAGTTCCTCAGTGGGAGCACCACTGGAGTTTGGAACAAAGCAAGTCTTTTTGTGGACCATTCCAGACATTTAGAATCTGTGCCCTGAAGTACCTCCCACCCCCAGGTCAGATGCCAATAGTGGTTTCCCCTGATTGTGATAACCAAAAACACCCCTCCACAGTTCCAGTTGCTTCCCAGGGATGCAGCGCTGCCTCTAGTTGGGAACCTCTCTTGTAGGATTAGTCACAGTGCAAACTAGAGGGCCATGTGGAAGGGGGAGTACAGGGAGAGAAACACCTGTGGATGTGTGTGTCTTCAAGATTGGCGTCTGGGTCCAGGACACTGGGATGGTTGGCACAGACCTCCTACGGACAGACAGTGTGTAATGGATAACCTTACATATCTTCCAGGGGCAGAATATTTAAATGAAAATGATATATAACTACAAAGTAATGCTTTTGACAATTACATCATAATATTTATATCCATGTGAGTTTTGTTCTTGGAATACGATGTACGCATTTTGATAATGTTGTAATGATAACAGCTGCTTGCTAGCGTTGGGTGCGTTCTCTCTCTTAGTCCTTGCAGCTCTGTGAGCAGTAGTTACTACCTCCATTCCACACGCGTGGGAACTGTGGCTTAGAGAGTGCACAGCTTTCCCACGTGGTGGAGCTGGGATTTGGTCTGTCTGATACCAGAGTCTGTGCTACGATCGCTGGAGTAAATGCCTAGGATTTACAAGTCCCAAAAAAGATGCACCCCCTAAATTTGGAAACAAGGTAAAGATTCAGCCTCAAATTTAAATAAATACGCATCAACATAAAAACAAATAGCTGACTCTCAAAATAACCACTCCAAGAAATGACTTGCATGCTGATGAGTCCAGGGTGCTTCACAAACCTGACCAAGGAGATCTCCATCCTCAGAAAAGTGTGGCTGGCACATGGATGATGGGACAACACTGCCATGCGGTGCTGTAAGTGCTTGCGAAATAGTATCTTCAGAGCAGGACCATATGGATTAAAAATGATGGATCCAGGAGTGTTGTTACTAGTACTGTCTAATCTAAAGATCATCCAACTCCCTTAAATCAGTATTCCCCTCTCTTCTGGGGGTGCACAACGTAGGTGGAGCCAGGAGATCCAGATGAACCATGATACTGTGTTGACACTGCATGTTAAGATCTCCCATCCACCTGCTCTGACTCTTGGATTCCAAGTCAACTTCTGCTGGGAAAACCCCTACATAGGTTTTTTGGTTTTTTTAACATTGGTACATAAGAACATTCTAGTTTATCTGCCATTCCTTGATTCATTCTTTATCAAACTCCTTCTAAGTATCTTCTCTTTGCTTTTTCTCTCTGGCTCTAAAATTTTAACTTTGAATGACCTAAGTGTATTCATAGGCAGAAATCTCATCCTCATCTGCATCTTTGTACGTAAAAGCCAAGGATGCATTCTCTCCCTCTGGAAGGGAATAAATATGGAGGGCTGACAATTTAGGGCATGTTGCCTTCCGGATTAAGAGTCAAGTTTTATGTTATTTAGATAATAGGTTTATACTTAGATGAAGAAAATAGGTGTAGTTCATTTTCCTTCAAGGTAACTATTTAAGAGAATATAGTCCTTACCTTTTATTGGTGTTCCTTTGCTCTGCACTTGTGAGCAGTGGAGTATTATCCAGTCAGGAAACGTGCCATTTCTAATAGCCGTGGCTGTTTTCTCCTTCTTTTAATATTTGGTAAGTTATTTTTTCTTC
Source organism: Cheirogaleus major (assembly GCA_963574435.1). NCBI lineage: Eukaryota > Metazoa > Chordata > Mammalia > Primates > Cheirogaleidae > Cheirogaleus > Cheirogaleus major. The sequence continues at coordinate 18,792 of CAUYPO010044824.1, forward strand.
TTCTAGATGAAAGACTTTCGAAGTAAAATGCAATCAATATTTCCAACGATTCCCAAGAACTCCGAATCAGCTGTTGAGTGGGAAGAAGCATTGAAATCCAAATGAGATGAGCGTGGATGAATTCCAGAGTAATTGTTACCAAAAGGATGGTGCTGGAGATCATGTCAGCAAAGGGACTGGGACTGCTTTCTCCTCAGGAACTTGGGCAGATTCTTGACTGAACCCATGGGATGGACAGTGTTCGACCTCCTCATCAGAGGAGTGTGTGTGTGTTGGTGAGGGTAAAGTTTTCCCACCGTTTAGGAGACTATTTAAAAATAGTAATTACGGGGATAACTTCCTTATGTGGCTGAGATCCCAGAGGAAATGCTTCTGTTCATGAAAGTTTAACCAAATTCAGTTGAAACCCAAGTTTTGTACCTTAAAAAAAAGTTTATAATGAAAGTATGATAGAAAATCTTTATAAACAGACTCCCTAATAGCAATGTGTCTAATTAAATGAGTTTCAGGAGCCTTTCCTGTCAGTGTATGACCATCAGAGTTTGGAAGACTTGTCCCTGGTAGCTGGATTCCAAAGTGAGTTAATGGTTAAGTCGGGCAGGGCACGCAGTGGATGTAGCTCTGTCTTCCTGGGTGCAGTCTTGGGGTCCAGCTAGTGCACACTTGGAGGCCCTATAAATTCTTAGGACAAAAAGCCAGTAATGGATTATGATCATTTAAAAAGGTACAGTTGGACTAAAATAATAATAAGGATGCTATCAAAGGTATAAAATATACTTTTTTGAGAAGTTGGTTTGGATCCCTGAGCACTGACTGCAACTTGTAGTTTTGTCTCAGTTGTCAAAGTAAAAACAGCCCAGTTCACCTATATTCACCTGAGTACTCAGTAGTATTTGGCCCCAGCCCTCTAATGAAGCTGATATGATAAATAAATTCTTACATACACACCCAACTCTCCTGTCCTCCGTGATCTCTTACAGAAAACATATGGGGAATAATGTCTACATGCAGTTATTTTTACTGGAGATTAAAATTTTTTAAAGAAGAGAAATACTTTAATGTGTCAATATGTCCAGAAAAATAACCTCTAGCTGAGTATCAGTCATGCAATTTCCTTATAAAGGCTCTAATTAGTCAGCAATCAAGTTTAATAAAGTACATTTGAAATTTCTCTGTTATAATGAAACCTTTTATTCTAAAGGAAATTTTTAAATGAAATGTCAAGTACATAATGTAACATTTTTCTTTAGACCATGTTACCCTGTTAAAATTGCCATATTGTTAATTAAACAGGTGTAATAGGTATCTGGGATTCGTGTGTAACCTGTTAAAAATCCAAGAATAAAAAGAAAGGATTGTGAAACTTATCAGCATATGTGGAGTAGAAAAAAATCTTCTCATCAGCCTTTCATTTCTAACTAAATCTCCTCTAAGAAAGGATTTTGATGGCCAAGTACAGTGGCTCATGCCTGTAACCCTAGCACTTTGGGAGACCAAGGCAAGAGGATCACTTGAGGCCAGGAGTTTGAGACCAGCCTAGCTAGGCAAGAGTGAGGCCCTGTCTCTACAAAAATAGAAAAATTAGCCAGGCATGGTGGCACGTACCTGTAGTCCCAGCTACTCGGGAGGCTGGGGCAGGAAGATCACTTGAGCCCAGGACTTTGAAGGTACAGTGAGCTATGATGACACCACTGCACTCTAGCCTGGGTGACAGAGCAAGACCCTGTTTCAAAAGAAAAAAGAAAAAATTTTGAAAAAATGAAGGAAAGGCAGGAGTCAAACTGAACTGTTTTTTGTCCACATTATTCATCTGAGTCTAGGTTCCCCTTAATGGAATGGGCAGCACCTGACCCTTTTGTGCTTCATAAGCTTGACGATTGGGTTCCCACACTCATATAAGATGTGCCTCAAGCCCTGTTACAATGTCAGCAAATTACTTGTCTGACATGGAAAAAAATGGGCCCCACCTAAAACCGTTTACAGCTAGAATCTGGATTTTTATTTTTCTTAGGTGGAGAATGCCTGATGATTTTTTTTCAGCATATTATGGGGGTACAAATATTATGGTTACGTATATTGCCCATGCCCCCCCTCCCCCCTTGAGGCAGAGCTTCAAGCGTGACCATCCCCCAAACGTTGCACATCTCACTCATTATGTTTGTATATACCCATCCCCTCCTCCCCCCTCCCACCCGCCCAACACCCGATAAATGTTATTCCTATATGTCCACTTAGGTGTTGATCCG
>CAUYPO010044827.1:0-12191 GCA_963574435.1 Cheirogaleus major
CATCCTACACATCTGATAAGGGGCTGATAACTAGAATCTACTTAGAACTCACGAAAATTAGCAAGAAAAAATCAAACAACCCTATCAAAAAGTGGGCAAAGGACATGAACAGAAACTTTTCTAAAGACAGAATAATGGCCAACAAACATATGAAAAAATGCTCAACATCTCTAATCAGGGAAATGCAAATCAAAACTACAATGAGATATTACTTATTTCCAGTAAGAATGGCCTTTATCAAAATGTCCCAAAACAATAGATGTTGGCGTGGATGCGGAGAGATAGGAACACTCCAACACTGCTGGTGGGACTGCAAACTAGTTCAACCTCTATGGAAAGCAATATGGAGATACCTTAAAGCGATACAAGTAGATCTACCATTGGATCCAGCAATCCCATTACTGGGCATCTACCCAAAAGATCCAATGACACTCTACAAAAAAGACACCTGCACTCGAATGTTTATAGCAGCACAATTCATAATTACAAAGCTGTGGAAACAACCTAAGTGCCCATCAATTCAAGTGGATTAATAAAATGTGGCATATGTATACCATGGAGTACTATTCAGCTCTAAGAAATAACGGTGACATAGCACGTCTTATATTTTCCTGGATAGAGCTGGAACCCATACAACTAAGTGAAGTATCCCAAGAATGGAAAAACAAGCTCCACATATACTCACCAACAAACTTGTATTAACAGAGCAGCACCTAAGTGGACAGATAGGAACTACATTTATGGGGTATTGGGCGGGTGGGAGGGGGGAGGGGGGTGGGTATATACATATATAATGAGTGAGACATGCACCGTCTGAGGGATGGTAACGCTTGAAGCTCAGAATTGTGGGGGGAAGGGAGGCAAGGGCATTATTTGAAACCCAAAAATTTGTACCCCTATAATTTGCTGAAATAAAAAAAAAAAAAAAGTCAAGGTAAAATTTACCCACAGTAAAATTTACCCTTTGAATTGTCTTCCTTTTTTAGTTTTCACAAGTGCATACAGTCTGTGACTACTAACATGATCAAGACATAGAACCGTCCCATCATTCCCTCCGATTCCCGGCTGTCATTTTTGTGATCAAGCCCTCCTCCCCGCCCCGCTCCCGACACCACTGATCTCAGCAGCTTGTGGTCAGTGGAGCTCAAACCCAGGTGGACTTTCCTTATGAAATCCTACTATGCTTTAGGTTGGATTATGGATTCAGGGGGGATTTTTCTTAGCTATAGAGAAACACATGGATCCCATCAACATCCATATATGAGACAGTCATTTATGGCAATCTTGGGACATATTTTTGTTGCTGGCTCCTTACTCTTAGCCTGGGATTCCGGGTGATAGGAGAATGCACGCCTGGGAATGGAAGCTAAATCACTGAAGGCAAACAGTACTAAGTATTTTGCTTGTATTACATAACTTCATTTTCTTCTCACACTATCCCTGTGATGTAGATAATAGTAATCACATCCTCATTCACAGGTGGGGAAAGAGAAGCACATAAGAGTGAAGAAACCTGCCCAAGGATACACAGCTGATGAGGGGTAGAGCCAGCACAGGAATTGGGCATTGGTGGCTGACACCAGAACCTGCTCTCCTAACTAGTAATCTGTGTGGTCTAAGCCAAAGTCCTACTCCACTGAACACTGAGCTGAGTGTTAAAAGTATTTTTAAAAATAGGTATAATTGCTGTTAAAAATATTTCTAACAGCATGTCATCTCAATGTTCTCTTACGGTTTCCAAATACAACTTATTTTTATTGTTTGTTTATTATTGTTGTTTATTGTTTTGTATTTGAAATAAAGAAGAGATGTTTTTAAAATAAAGAGAAAGAACCCTCTATGTCAAATATATATGCATATATATGTCTATAAAAACACAGTGTAGCCTCTGGCATCATACCTAATATACAACTATACAGCATGATCGATCTCTATTGATTATTCCTTTGCAACATTTTGAGTTAACACATATCCTAGGGGACCGTGTCTATTCTATCCAGTTCCACTTACAACTGTGGGCCTTCTCTTGCTCCGAGGAACAGATGTTTAGTGGGTGGGAACAAGAGAACGTAAGATGTAGGAGTGGGCAGCTTGTGTTCCTCTAGAAGTGTGTCATCCACCAGCCCTTCCTCTGAAGCCAGGAAGGCACAGAGTCACTTATGACCTCACCCCAAATCTATCTGTGTGGGAGAACCAAGTCCCCCACATGAGAAGGCTCTGCAGCTATAGCTCATCATCGAGATCTTGCCTTGTACAATCTGCCCTGTAACATGATGGACTTTAGACATACCTTTTCATTTCACTGCCATAAACCCAATGCTACTAACCCTAACAGAGAGTCCAAAGAGGTTGCCTTTCTAAGAGCTTCGTGTCCTGTGAACTCATTTACTCATTACTCATTTACAACAACCCTCCAAGCTACGTACTCTTCCTTACCTCCATTATACAGATGAGGAAGCTGAGGCACAGGACAAATAACCTGCTCAAGGTCATATAGGTAGTGGATGGTGGAGCCAGTGCCACATGGGGGCCCCAAAAGCCAGCTGCACAGTTTCTGTTCTAATTTTTTCAAAGGCTGAACTGATGGTCCTCAGACTCCTGATTTTGCCAGTAACAGCAAGTCTTCCTTCTACAGAGGACAACTAGTCCTGTCCCTTTAATAAATGTGGGAGTAGCAGAAAGAGTGGTACTTTATTACCTTGAACATAATGTGCCTACCTACTATAAGTAGAATAAGGACCCTCATTCAGCTTACTTGCAAAATTTAAAAACAAACTATTGGATCCAAAAACCAAACCACTGTGTGAGTTGGTTTCTTAGATACAGATCTAAGTTGGTAAGAGTTTTCTTTTTCTTTTCCTTTTTTTTTTTTAGAGGAGGGGTCTTGCACTATTGCCCAGGCTAGAGTATGGTGGTGCCATCATAGCTCATTGCAGCCTCAAACTCCTGGGCTTGAGCAATTCTCCTGCCTCAGCCTCTCAAGTACCTAGGACTATATGCATACACCACCAACCCTGGCTGATTTTTAAGTTTTTTGTAGAGACAGGGTCTCGTTGTGTTTCCCAGGTGGGTCTCCAACTCCTGGCCTCAAGTGATCCTCCTGCCTTGGCCTCCCAAAGTGCTGGGATTACAATTGTGAGCCACCATGCTTGGCCTTGATAAGAGGTTTCTTAGTTTCTTGAGCTACTTAGAAGAAATTCATGTATCTTTATAAACAGACTTTACTCGGTTAACTCAGCTGGTGCCCAGCCTTCCTCCAGCCCTAAACTGTGCAATTCTCCATACCCACACTCACCTCAAATCAAATATCTCCTTATGGGAACGCCAAGGCAGGGAGGAAGGTCAAAAACTGCTGCCTTCTCACCACACAGGCTGCCTTTTGTGAAAACGTGCCAATGTTTCCGAGAAATCTTTGGGACGGCAAAGTATAGTTCTGCAAATTCAGCATCATGGTTCTCGCTTTATTTCCTATCTTGTTTTTGAAATAATTTATTAAATGGACACTTTAGGAATGTGGGAGAAACAGCTTTTCTCACCCAAACCACTTTGTGTTCCTTCCTGTGTCCAAGAGCAGATTCTTTCACAAGGACATCAAACCTCTGGGTTGGAAAAAGCCTCAGTGATCATCTATTTATTCCCCTGTGCAGCCTGATCTGCCGGGTAAATACCGACTTGGAGCACCACGTGACTGCCCCACCCACGGCTCACCTTCTCCAGGGTGTCATTCAGGACATCGAGCGTCTGTATTTTGGCAGCATTTGCAATGGCACTGCAAAGATGAAAAGAAACTTCAAATAGAGCGTAAAAACTTTCCCACTACAGAGGCTGGATGATTTATACAGCAGTCTGTCTCCTTGGCCTTTAAGTTTTCACTCTGCTTGGCAACATCTAGAAGACAGAAATTCTGCCACTGTGTACTCATGGGCTACAGACAACAAGCTTTGTAGGCCAAGATATTATTATTATTATTGTTATTTTAACTTTTCTTTGACATATATATACAGAAAATATGCATATTATAAGTGTACAGCTTGGTGAATTAGACTGAAATCACTAGTCAAACCAGCTGCCCCTAAGGGTAACCACTACCCAGACTGTTAGACCCATAAGATTAGTTTTGACTGTTTTTGTCCTTCATAAAATGAACCATAGACAGCACGTACTCTTTTGTGTCTGGCTTCCTTCTCTCAGGCCAAGTTATTTTGTAGGAGTGTTTCAATCAGGGCCAAGTCTGCAGTACAATGTCTTGAAGGACTCTCTTGCACTTGGCATATTTTTTTCTGGATGGTTTGTGTTGATTAGTAGAAGTTCTTAGGAAGTGGACATAGATTGAGGATGCTTACAAATTTATTTTGTATGATATATTTTTTAAAAGCTGTTTTCCAAGCAGAGGTAAGAAGTGTTTCTCCAGGAAAACAGGGCTCTCCTATCCTGTGCACACACCCTCCTAGGAGATGGAAACAGCAGAAGCAGAGCTAATGAAGTTTAGGGCCTGAGGGTTTCTTACCACATTAGATCCTCCCAAGGCCCTGGGAGGAGTCTTAGCCATTTCTTATTTGTAATTTTTGCTTATTTGTCTTTAAAATGGCCCCCAAATTCTACAAGCTTCGAGCTCCACATAACCTGTGCCTGTCCTTGGTAATTAGGGCAAGAGTGAGAGCGCTATCTCTTGCTGTTTAAGTTCCATAGTAGTCCAATTCCCATCTTTTAGTGACTATTAGAAAGCAATTGGAACCTTTAAAGAAGATTCCAATCACTACTTTATTACTCTTTAGCCAATTCCTTGGCCCACACTGTTCAGATGATGTTAGGATTAATAGTAAGTCCCCAGTTTTCTTAGATGCAGAGAAAAGAACGACCTGGCCCCCCATTAGAAGTCATTTCCATGGCAAGATTCTTTAGTTCCTGAGCCCTTGGCTCAGGCATGTAAACCAGTGCACGAGAAACAGGGTTCATGCTTGCGTCAGGTTTTAGAGAGAGAATAGGCTCTGAAAATTAATCAGCTTGCAAGTCAACAGTCTGATATCATTAACAGAGTGTATTCACTATTCAAGAACTGTCCTAGATGCTGGGTCAGAAGTAAATAATGTGTGACCTCCACTCTTAAGGACCTGCAGCTTTGCTTTCATCAAGCGATGGTTACTTTCTGATATCAGAAGAAACAAATGACTTGCTGCTAATGAAGCAAATCAGCATTTCATTCAAAAGTGGAAGGGGGAAAATCCTCAAAAAAATTCCTTCCTAGAAATTATGAATAAAATTTTTACAGTGATTTAAACATAAATTTATTTAAAGAGTAAAAGAAATTCCATAGTCAGTTTCCCTCCACATTCTCTTTCTGAGACTTTTGCCAATTAACTCTTAAGAAGGTGCCTTGAACATGTTCTAATCGACTCCTTTTGATTCACTCATCAATTGATTTCTGGAAACCATCTTAAAATTAATAGTCTCTGAGGCCTCCTTATTATGCTACTTGGAGGAACCAGTTCTGCCTGATTCTTTCTTTTCAAAATGCACTCATTTTCCTTAACGGAGGCTTAGGGTGGTTGAGCCATTTGTGTTTCTGATGCAGCCCACAGCTCTCTTCTGAGCTCGGAATAGCCGCAGCGTCAAGGTTATGGCTGAAGGAGCAGGGGAAAGCCAGTCTCACTCTCTATATGCCTTCCGGCTAAGCCAAATATAGTGGCCATTAGTTTCTAAATAATTGAGTGATGAATTTAAAACCAAAAAAGGCATTTATTTTTAATTCAAGAGATTTGCTTCAGCAGAAAGCATATTATGAAAACAGGGCTAACCTAGGGACAATATTTTAAAGGCTGATCTGAAAATAGGACGTGTGTCCGGTTTGGATGCATTTAGGACCATGCCTTTTAAGGTCAAAGCTGCTGGGCTGGACGCAGAGAGGAGAAGGATGGGTGGAGGTCGTGATGGGGACCCAGAGAGAGCCCTCCAGGTGGCAGCCACCCATCCCTTGCACCACCCAAGTCACCTTGACCCAGTCACCACGACTGCATCATGACCCCACCCCACCCTACCCTGGCTGGCTGCCTCCAAATGCCATAGGGAGCCTTGGTTTGTCCTAACATAACTTCTGGAAGCAGAGTCATTCAAAACTCCTCAAGGTGAAGAAGAAGAAATGAAGCAGTCCCTACCTTGTTTTCTCTAATCCTGTTTTTTTGTTATGTCTCTCCAAGATGCCAATTTCTTGTTTTTTGGAAATTCGCATTCCTCCAGCTTTTACTATAAACAAATAAGCATCAACATGAAAGTCAGTACAGTGAGAGAAGGTTTGGTTGGTTATTCAAGGTATGAATTTAGATTTGAAAAGAATTTTTGAAGGATCTAAAACAACACAATAAAAAGAAAAAAAATTTTCAGGTATATAAGATGAGGGCGGAAGAAGGGCTGAGATCTACTTGTTTACACTCAGAGAGGTGGAACCCAGGCTGAAAAAGCAGCAGAAGGTTACACCTTAGATTTGGGGAGAATAACAACATACTCCCTTAGGCATTTCACTGAAAAACATTTTTTCTTATTATCAAACCAATTACATTCTTCACGATAGCAACCGACAATTACATTGTGACCCTCTGGTTTCCCACAAGATTAAAGCTTGTGTGTGGTTTGCATTTTTTTTTCCAACCAAAGCTTTCAAAAGCCAGATTCTAAGAGACAAGCCAGAAGTCAGGGTACATAGTGATAACAGGCATTTCATTCAACAGAGGTGGTTCTGATTGCATTGGATACCCACCTTCCAGCCCAGACCCCAAACCTCCGGTGTTGGCCACGCTCAGATGTTCTAATGAGTAATTAAACTGCATTAATAATCCTGCCATTCAAGAGATCAATTAGTGTTAATTAGGCTACAGATGACCTAACAGCAATTCAACTGTTTAACAATGTCAGATGAAATCAACTTTTGAAAAGGAACAACCCATTTCAGATAGCAAGTCAAAGCAAATACTTTTTTCTGTTCTCAGGAAATGTGCACATCTAAAATCTGATAAGGTCAAATGAGAAAAAGCTAAATGGACATTGATTTGTTTGAATCTATTAATTATATTTATGAAAATGCCAGATTGGCAATTTTCTAAAACTGCACTCCAATAAAGTGAAAAATAAAGAACACCTATCCTATTTCTCAATGCCCCTGTGAATTGACTTTATTATTGTTCTTTAAAGATTATTACTTATGTTTTTGGTTATGTAATACCTGCATAAGGCACAAAATTCAAAAGGCAACCTCCCAGATTCTCTCTCCAGATACTGCTAATGTTATGTTTCCTATGTCTTCATCCACAGTTATTCTATACATATGCTTATGTATTATTTTTTTAAAAAATGGTAGTGTAGGATACACATTGCTCTACACCTTATTTATTTTCTTCACTTAATCATATATTTTGGAGAAAGTTCCATATTGATATCTGTGTCTATATCTGTGTATCTTTCTTTTTAACATCTGCTTTAAAATTTTATTATATGAACATCCTGTGTTTACTTAACCAGTTCCCTAATGTTGGACATTTCATATGTTTCTAATCCATTGCAATCACAAACATGTTGCAGTGAATATCCATTTATATATATAATTTTGTACAAGTACATCCATGGGATAAATTCCTGAATGTGATCTTGTTGGTTCTTAAGAGCATGAGCATGTGGAATTTTGTTAAATCTTGCCAAATTGCCCTTCGTAGAAGTCAAGCCAGTTTACAATCTCACCAGCTAGGATGACAGTGACTGTTTCCTGATACCCCTGGCAACAATATGAGCTAGAAAATGTTTGGTTTTGTCAACCAGTAAGTTAAAAAATAACCGAAGATCTTTCATTGTTTTAATTTGTATTTCTCATTTTTTGGTTGAGTCTATTTTTGTGCCTCAGAAGCCATTTGTATTTTCTGAGAACTGTTCAAATCCTTTGTTCATTTTTTCTATTAATTGCTAGTCTTTTCCTATCTTTTTCTTATTGATTTATAGAAGCTCTTTGTCTATGAGATACATTGCAAATATATTTTATTGTACCAGTTGCTGCTTTTTGATGATGTTTTTGCCATGCAGAAATTTGCTGCTTTTATGTGACCTTGTCAATCTCTTACGGGTTTTGTATCACTAAGGAAATCTGATGTTTTATAAACATCTGTTTTCTTGTAGAACATTTATGGTTTCATTTTGTACAATCAGTCTTTGATTACATATTTAAATCCTAGATCCTTCTAGAATGCATTTTGTAGAGTCGTGTGGGGGGAGGCAAGATTTTTTTCAGATGATTCCAATAAAATTGAAAAATCCATCTTTTCAGCTGAGTGTTGTGGCTCATGCCTATTAATCCCAATGCTTTGGGAGGCTGAGGTGGGAGGATTGCTTAGGGCCAGGAGTTTGAGACCAGCCTGGGCAACATAGTGAGATCCTGTTTCTATAAAAAATAAAAGTTAGCTGGGTGTGTGCCTGTAGTCCCAGCTACTAGGGAGGCTGAGGCAGGAGGATCACTTGAGCCCAGGAGAGGTTACAGTGAGCTATGATCATACCACTGCACTCCAGCCTGGGTGATAGAGCAAGACCCTGTCTCTAAGAAAAAAATAATCCATCTTTTCTTTATTAATTTGAAATGCCACCTTTATTGTACACTCTGAAATATATGTGTGCATATATATATAAACATATACATATATATTTATGACTACTTCTAAATTTCTGTTTCCTTAATCTCATTGACTATTCATTTGCCATCACAATATTATTTTAATTATTGCAGCATGATAGTATAGTTTAATATCTGACAGTACTCCCTTATTACATTCCATTTGCAGAATTTTTAAATTAATTAATTAATTTTTAATTCAAAATACTAAGGGGGTACAAATGTTTTTGTTAACATGGATAGCTTTTATAATGCTTTAGTCAGAGTTATAAGTGTGCTCAGCACCAACATTGTGCTCATTGTACCTGTTAGCTATGTTTTTGCCCCTCCCTCTCCCTCCCCTACATGAACTTTAGAATCATTTTGTCAGTTTCCTATTAAAAATATTCTCGATATATTTTTAATGGTCTTGCCATTCAATTTACAGTTTTTTTAAAAGGGAAAATTCATCATCATGTTCCTGGTGGCTCTCTGTTCAAGAACATAGTATGCTTTTCCATTGTTCAAGTCTTCTTTGGGGTTCCTCGGAAACTTGTTCACATAAGCCTTGCACATTTATTGTAAGGTTTATTTGCTAACATTTATCTTTGTCATTGCTGCTGTTGTACATGAGGTCTACATTACAACTCTAACAGATTGTTGTTATTCTTTTAATGTTATTGATTTCATACTCAGGCCATACCGTATTCTCTTATTGTTGATAATAGTTTTTAAAATAGATTTTCTTAGATTTTTCAGGTAAAAATGATATCACCTGCAAAGAATAATATTACCTCCTGTAGAATAATGTTAAATAGCCATGATGGTTAACATATTTGCCTTCCTAATTTTTAAGGGATTGTGTTTAGTATTTCCCATTAAGAATAATGTATACTTTAGTGGCTCTCTCACACACATTCTCTTTATATATATTTATATATTCACATATATATTTCATTATGTTAAGGAAATATCCTTGTGTCATTATTTCACTGGGCTTAAAAAATTACAATAGATGTTGAAGTTTATCAAAAATTCTTTTAAACATTCATGGATATAATCATATCGTTTTTCTCATTAATATGGTTAATTATATTAATAGATGTCTTGCTATTGAACCATTCTTGTATTCATGGCATAAACTCCATTTGGTCATTTGAATTACCAAGTTTTTAAAAAATTGATTTATATATAAAAGCCTTTCAGTAGAATTGTGTATTGTTAGATTTATTTTAGGAAAGAAAATGCTATCCTCATAACATGATCTTCTGAATAGCCCTGGAATATAGGTGAAATAAATCAAGGGCTGGGCTTTTTCATAAAGAGTGTTTGAGGTTCGTGTGTCTCTGAATGAGGGGTGGCGTCTGTGCATAGCACCGCTGTCTACCAAGAAGAATCAAGCAGGAGATCTGGGGATTCTGGGGCATGGGCCTTCAATACACCCCCCACCAGTGTTTTTCATTCTCTTTATGACTAAGGCTTTTCAAACATGACGTGCTGTAATTATTTTCTTGTTAGTGTTCCTTTTGTTTTCCTTGATGCTATTGTTTCTACACATTTTCTTTCATCTGGACTAGTAATTATCGCCAACTATAGAAGCAAAATTGTTATAGGTACAAATGAGAAGACCTTTGGAATACTGAGTTCTGTGCCACTCAGTTGGAAGGACATTGACAGTCTGAGGATCTCCAGAGGAGGGTGATCAGCTGTCTCACACGAGGAGCTAGGGAACCTGGTAAGATCACTTCTGAAGAAGCAGAGACTCAGGGGAACTCAGGTGCCACCTTCAAACATGGGAAGGGTTGCCTTGTGGGACGGGAAGCATTTTCCCGCTGAGGATCTGTCCTGTAGGGTCAGACAGCTGGACTCCTCTTAAGCTCTGCAACCTTGAGGAAGATCCTTAAACTCCTCTGAGGCTGAGTTTCCGAATCCTTCAAAAGGGAATAATACTGACTTCTTGTTGTCAGGGTTGTTCTACAGAGTGTCCCAAAAGTTGCCATGCATAGGGAAAATGGGAAAGTGTAGCTAAATGGACCTTTGTTTACAAAATATTCATTACAAACTTTTACAAAATGTTTCCTTTATATGGGGACTTTTGAGACACCGTGTATCGAATAGAGGTAACATAAGAACCTTATGCATCATAAACAATTAATATTAATAATTAGTGGTTATTATTATTTATGTTTATTTTATGTTTTTTCAGAAGAGAGAATTAAGACCAAAGAATGGAAGTTCCAGAAAGACAGAGTCTGACTATAGATAACAGTTTGTGTTACTCAAAGTGCAATAGGTGACACAGTACAATAATGAGTTCTTCACCCCTCAATGCATTAAAATGAAGGAAAGAAGTTGACCTGTCATGAACACCTAGGGAAATTTGGGGAAATTCAGTAGAAGTTGAACTAGGTAATTTTGATTATAAAGTCCTGACTGTTATTCCAACTCTCTCATCTACCTCCAAAAGAAAGTCCATTACTTCTCTTCCTTCAGAAAGAGCATAGGGCATTTAATAGAGAAATCAATGCCAAAAGAAATAACTGCCCCCAACCCCCACTGCAAACATAGGAGTTCTTCATTATTAAGAACAATAAAAGAGACATTTGGGGGGGAATAATTAAAAATCTTCCCCCAGAAGATTCCTCCTACCATCCTGCAGTCTTTGAATCCTTTGTCTTATAGGCTATGGGCTCTAACTCGGTGACTTAGGAATTGTAAGGAAATCACATCTTAAATTTCCAGAACACCTTCAAAGATTGGAAGGGCTTGTACCAAACTTGGTACCAAACTTGTTCTGGTAGGCAATCTACCTTGGCTATGCATGGACAATGGAAAGAGGCAGAGGATACTTTTTCCATATGATAGAGGGATGCACTGAGGGATTAAGGCTCTGACAACATTGGGGTGACTGAACCAGATGGAACCTGTTTGTGGGAAGGTCGTCTTCCAAGCTCCACTGGGAACACTGGTCACACTGGTCTCCTGGGATCTGGATGAATCATCATTTGCAACTCAACACAATCAGGTTCTTGCCCATTTTATGTATGCCAGGTAAGTCTGACTCAAGAGGCCTTTTCAAGGACTCACTGAATCTGAATTGATCCATTTAAATTCATAATCCTTTACACAGATCCATGTTGGGGACCATAGTGCATTTGAACCTTTGTAGAAAGATCAACTAGAATTGAGCAAAATGAAATATGATCTGATTTAACATTTTAACAGGGCTTTAGGTTCAAATACTTAAGGTAAGACTTTAGGTCCTTTCAATATGTAAAATGAACTAGAGACAGAAAATGTAAAGAGGAGAGATGCTATTTCAGATAATTTCATTAGAAAATCGAAATTTATGTGGGGAAAATAAGGCTTTGCTTTACTACCTCTGCGTAAGAGTTGTACTCTTGTAGTTGCTTTTTAAAAAATTTTTTTTAGGCCGGGCGCGGTGGCTCACGCCTGTAATCCTAGCACTCGGGGAGGCCGAGGTGGGCGGATCGTTTGAGCTCAGGAGTTCGAAACCAGCCTGAGCAAGAGCGAGACCCCATCTCTACTAAAAAATAGAAAGAAATTAATT
>CAUYPO010044830.1:0-10820 GCA_963574435.1 Cheirogaleus major
CCGGCAGAACCCCAGCCTCGGCTATGTTCTCTGGCTCATCTGTCTTCCCCTCCCCACCCTCTCTGATCTGCCAGCCACCCCACACCCCGACACCCTTTTCTTTTTTTTTTTTTTTTTGAGACAGAGTCTCACTCTGTTGCCCGGGCTAGAGTGCCGTGGCGTCAGCCTAGCTCACACCAACCTCAAACTCCTGGGCTCAAGCGATCCTTCTGTCTCAGCCTCCCAAGTAGCTGGGACTACAGGCATGCGCCACCGTGCCCGGCTAATTTTTTCTATATATTTTTAGTTGGCCAGTTAATTTCTTTCTATTTTTAGTAGAGACGGGGTCTCGCTCTTCCTCAGGCTGGTCTCAAACTCCTGACCTTGAGCGATCCTCCCGCCTCGGCCTCCCAGAGAGCTATGATTACAGGCGTGAGCCACCACGCCCGGCCCAGCAGTTCCGTATGCCAACTTTATTACTGGCTACGTGTTGCTATACTACCCTCCCTCCTGTCCATTTAATTTTTATCCTCCTGAATGGTATATACAGATGCTCCTCAACTTATGTTGGGTTTATTGGGATGTAATGCATTTAATGCCCTGATAAACCCATCGTAAAGTTGAAAAATTAGAAGTTGAACCATCATAAGTCAGGGAGTATCTGTATTTCTGAAGCACCTATAATCCTATTTAGGTTGAGGTAAGATATAAAGAATTATTTTCTCATCTTGGGAGCTGTGAGTGTAGACGTCTTCCTGCCATTAACTCTGAGCATAGAACCCAGAGACGGTCCAGATAAGACCCTAAGGAGAGCCAGAGCAGCCCTCCTTGTACCCCACTAGCCCCAGCTCCAAGGAAGAGACACCACCCTAGGAGGGATCAGGTGAAAGCAGGTGAACCCAAGGCCTCCTACAGCCATTAACAGCTTCAGTTCAACCGACCCCAAGCACCTACTTGTGCACTTCATGCAATAAAAACACTTTATGGAATAAAAGGCAAAATAAGGATGATCGTAGGCTGCTAGGAATTCTAGAGGGCAAGGCAGCATGTGCATAAATGTGCAGCTGGTGCATAGGAACGGAGTGAAGCATCACATGCCCTGACAGCAGAAGGGAGGAAGAGGTTTCTCTGACTGTGGGTTCTGAAAAAAATAAAGGTTTGATCTGGACGTTCTGACAAGTGGTAGGAAGGCTAGTAGCATTGCAGGCGAGGGAAATCACGTGAGCAAAGGCTTATAGACAGGGTGAGGAGCGGCGCGTGGGTCAGCGCAGCTAGGCACGCAGGCCACAGGTGCGAAGGCCCGCAGTGGTGTGCAGTGACGTGCACGTGTAAGATGTGGGGAAGTGTGAGGAAGTAGGTGCGAGGAGTCTGTGGTAGGACCACAGATAACCCAACCCGCCTAGTAGCAGTGTCCTTTCCAACACTGGGGCGTCACCAGCCAGCTGGACAGACACCAGCTTGATGCAGGCCCTGTGCTAGAGTTGCAGGGTTTGGGAAGGAAGTTTATAAGGAGAGAGAAGGCTGACTCAGGGAGGCAGGGAGTGTTTAAGTTTTATCTTAGAGGCTGGATGAGCCTTCAAAGGGTTTAGGCAGGGGAACAACATAGTTATGTTTTAGAAAATTACTCACAAACCTGAATGCTCTCAATATACATTCATGTATTGAAAAATGATACAAAATATTTAATATTTTGTTAAAATATTAAAAATTATATTGGTACTAAGAATCTGGGTGGTTTTTATTTTCCTTACACTTTTATCTTTACTTGTATTTATATTATTAGAAAAGAAGTCAATAAAAGTTATATCAAAATAAACAGTCAGAATATTTTATGCTGGGCCAGGCATGGTGCCTCACATCTGTAATCCTAGCACTCTGGGAGTCCAAGGCAGGACGATTACTTGAGGCTAGGAGTTCAAGACCAGCCTGGGCAATGATGAGCGAACTCTGTCTCTACAAAAACAACAAAGAAAGAAAAAATTAGCCAGGCATGGTGGCGCATGCCTTTAGTCCCAGCTACTTGGGAGGCTGAGGCAGGAGGATCATTTGAGCCCAGGAGTGTGAGGTTGCTGTGAGCTATGATGACATCACTGCACTCTAGCCAAGGCAACAGAGTAATAGCCTGTCTCCGAAAAAAAAAAAATTATGCCGGTAATAGTCTATGAGGGGTAATAAGACACTGAACCCCAGGGTATTGGTAGCAGCAGTAGAAAGATTAGCTTGAGTTTCAGCCTTTTTGAAGAGGGAATTAACCTAGGCTGGGGGCTGGGGTGTGAATGAAATGGGCTGAAGCAGTCAGGGTCACACCTTCACTTTGTGATTATAGCAGCCCCTGGAGTACCCAAGAGCCTCCCTGGCCCATCAGCATTTCTGCTCCCCTGGTACTTTAATGAGAACTGGTGGGGGTTGGAGACTGGGAGGCTCTTAGCTGGCACAGAGAGCTGCTTCCTCCCAAAGGCCTTAAAAGCCCCAGTAGGACCTGGTTTGTAGGTCTCAGAGAAGAAGCTCAGGCAGTGACAAGATGATGTTTCAGATAAATGAATAGACTGAAATATTCCAAGAAACATGGTCTTGGCTTTCTGGACATTTGAGACTAAAAACTGAATACTAATATGCATTCATATTTCCTGTTTATCAGCTCCCATTGGCTTTTGCTGTCTTACTGCAGATAAAAGATTTTTGTTTTCAAGTGAAGTCTCAAGACATCCATAATGACAGTGGAGTTTTAAGTCTGGGAATTCTTGTGAATGATAAAGTGGTAGATATGTGGCCATGGCCTTGGTTAGGGGCCTGGCTTCACCACTAGTTGAGGCATCTTGGGAAAATCATCACAGTAAACTGAGCCTAAGGTTTTTTATGTGTGAAAGAGATTTGTAATACCAGCCCAGTTTATAGGGTGATAGGGTTGCTTTGAACTTTATATTAGGTAACATGAAAATACCATGTAAACTATAAATGGTTGTCTTCACAAAGAATGCATGCTCTGAAGAATGCCCTGGCTATGACCCAAAGTCTTGACTCGTGGGCTCTATCCCTGGAGCACAAGATATGGAGGGTTGGGATCAGGCAGGTTCACATGGACATTGTGATACTAGCCATGACACATGTTCAAAGAAGAGGCCTCTAGGTAACGGGCCAGAAAGGCTCAGGACTATGTAAATGTACGTATATTTATGTTATGGGTAAAGATCTCAAAGGTTAACCATAACTGGTAGGAAAAAAAATCTGTAAATCCACAATCACATTTCTATTCAGAAAGGAAATGATTTATTATTTGATTATGCCCTACTGCAAGCATATTAAGGGATTGATGATCTTGGCTCCCAAGTGTGAAATGGAAAATTTTGAACATAAAATGTACTTGTGGAAATACAAGCAATGTTATTTACCAATGATTATAATCAAGACAAGACTTCAACTTAATCAGTTAGCTTTAAGAAGTGACATAAAAACAAAGCCAAACGCATAAGTTGAGTGATCATTCTTCCCTGCTGTGGCCATTAGTCAATGTAGGAGTGGTAACCGTGCGTATACTGTGTCAGTGGTTCTCCAAGTGTAGTTCCCAGATCAGCAGAATCAGCATCACCTGGGAACCTGTTAAAAATGCACATTCTCAAGCCCCACCCCCCAGACCTGCTGAATCAAACTCTGGGGCTGAGGCCAGCAGTCCACGTTTTGACAAGTCTCCCAGGTGATTCTGATGCTTGCTGAAGGTTGTATGATTCCTACACAGGTACCTACCCCAAGACAGTTTGCATTAACTGTCTTTGTGGTTTCTTGTGTTTCCCTAAAATGCCTCATTCTTCATGACAAAATAACTGAGATTTTTGGCATTAGCTGAACTTCTAATGCTACCTAGTTATATCAGCTAGACTAGAGGTATAGTCCCAGACTTACACCAAATAACCAGTGTTCTTCTGAGCATGTTAGTGAGGAGGGGACAGAGGGTACTTGTCAGTCACAATGTGTGGCAAGAATCGAGGAAGCTGCAGCATTAAAAGTGCTTTGAGATCTCAGAAGTAAAAGCATCTGATGTGGGGCCTTTGCTAGGAAACTCTTAGAGTCAAGGGGAGAAATGCAGGTATATAGGACGGCTCTGAAACCAGTGATCTAATGGAGACTGAAAAGCAGATTAGTGGCTGCCAGGGCCTGGCTGAGAGGAGAGAATGGGGAGTGGCTGCTTAATGGGTACAGCGTTTCTTTCTAGAGTGATGAAAATATTCTGGAATTAGATAGTGGTGATGGTTGAACAACATTGTGAGTATTCTAAAAACCACTGAATTGTACACTTTAAAATGGTTACAGTTTGGATCTTATGTGAATTTTATCTCAAAAATTTTTTTTGAATTAATGGGGAGGCATGCTCATACCTCTCTTTGATTTCTCCTTGTCCCACATCTAGCTGCAGTATAGCATGGGGCACATAATACTTGTTCAAAGGGCTCTCAGTTGCTTGGTTGACTGCTCTGAGCCCTGAGAAAGGGGTTCACATGAGCAGGCACCTGGGAATTAGTACATGGTTGACCTGTGCTCCCTTGGGGTGACTCCCTGAGGCGAGTGTACCTTTTCAATTCTCACCTCCAGTTTAAGAGATTCCACTGGGATGGGGGAAGGGAGTAAATGCAGGTTAGTTAAAAATGACTTCTTCCTTTGAGCACGAGTTGTTTCCAGCTCCCTGTGATGAGCACAAATTTGTTTATGCCGTCAGAGGAAAAGCATGGGAGGCCAGCTGCTACTCCTTGATGTGGAGAAGACTCCTCTCCCAGGCTGACTCCTTTGCAGCCAGCCGACAGCCCCAGGGAGTGGGCAGGATGATGTCACGGGGCGGGAGGGGGGTGGAGTGAGCATCCCGGACAAGCACCAGGTCCCTCTGCTCACAGATATAATCAGCTTTGATGGGCAGAGACTGAGGCTGTTTTTCCAATTAGAACTGTTAGAGGATTCTGGCAGGGGCAGCGGTGGGCTTAATTTAACAGAGCTGGGACTCATTGAATTAGCAGATGGAGAGGGGATGAGAAGGGCACTCATGTAGGGATGCTGGGGCTGAGATGGGGAAAGGGCAAAGGGGCCCAGAAGGGCTCGGTCAGCAAGGGCATAGTGAGGCCTTATGATGGGGTCAGGGGCTGCACGTGAACGTCTCGTCATTTGGCAGGTAAGCTGGGGCAAGCAGGGTGGGGCCAACACTACTTTGGTACTGGAAAAGTTGGCCTGGCGGGCTCTGCTCATGGGGATCCGGACTCTCAGCGCCAGTCCGGGGCTCTGGACGGTTTCTTGTGCTCTTCCTCCTTGCCAGGGACCCTGCAGCTGCTGTCACCTCCCCTTTCCAGAACCCACAGTTCTAGGCCCACCCTGTCAGGCAGCCTCTTGGTTTGAGAATAAAGATCATTAGAGCCAGAGTGATCCTGAAAGGTCCAGAGTCCATACCTCCATTTTGCAGAGGAGAAAACAGTTTCCTAGAGAAGTTTAGGAACTTGTCTGAGACCACCCAACTGTTAGCCTGTGTCAGGGTTGCAATTCAGTCCTCCCACCCCTAGATGGCGCTGTCTCAAAGCACCATGCTCACAGCCCTTCTGTCCTCAGCCTGCCTGTGCATTCCTGGCAACTTATATGCACAACCACCTGGATGGCTTGAAAACCATTCATCCAAAAAGCAGGGTACCAAACTACAGACAGCATAGTCTCAGCTATCTGAAGAACAAAATACATGGAAACGATTGAGTGGAAATATGGGAAAAGACTGTTGTTGGTCTTGGCACCGAGGTGATTATTGTTAACATTGTAACTAATTGGGTTTTATGGTCCATCCTAACAGTGGCCTTATTGTGGTTCAACTCCTATATTGCTATGTGGCAATGAAATTTTGTGAAAACCTTTGGGGAAATAGTTTGGCAATATTTATTTTTTAAAATGTGCATTAAAAAGTATTCTAATTCAAAATAGCTAGTCAAACACCTGTGTTTATTTTTCCTACCTTCCATCATCCCATTGAAATAATAGAATAGGAAAAGATAATCCTATATAGTGTATGATAAAAGTGTGACACAGAAAAGTTTGCCCAATGTCACATAAATATTAAGTAGCAAATCCAGAGTCTGTATGAACTGTCAACCACTATGTGGGACTGCAACACACTCTGCACTTCTTTTATTTTTTTTGAGACAGGGTATCTCTCTGTCCCCCAGGCAACAATGTGTGTCATAGCTCACTGCAACCTCGAATTCTTAGGCTCAAGTGATCCTCTTGCGTCAACCACCTGAGTAGCTGGGACTATGGGACACACCACCAAGCCAGGCTAATTTTTCTATTTTTAGTAGAGACGGGGTCTTACTCTTGCTCTTGCTCAGGCTGGTCTTGAATTCCTGAGCTCAAGCAATCCTCTCTCCTCAGCCTCCCAGAGTGCTAGGATTATAGGCATGAGCCACCACACCTGGCCTTTGCACTTTTTTATACTTTCCAAATTTTCTACAGTTGAGCATATTAAAAAAAAAAACCAAAAAACCATATTCCACTTCCTGATGGGATAGGCCAGCCAGCTGTAAGGAACATTTCCCCAATTATACCTAGCTGGCTCAGGAATGTGCTCAAACACTGGCCTTAACCCCCAGGGGCACATTTGGAATAGAAGTCTTGAAGGAGAGAGGTGCAGGTGAGATTCCTGCTGCCTCTAAGACCTTCAAAAATCAGGTTTTTCTGCATAGGAGCCAAGAGTCTGCATCTGGAGGATTCCTAGAAGGCTAGGAGGCAGTTCAGGGCTGGGCACAACTGGTTATATTTGAAGAGAAGCCCGCCCTACATCCACCAGAATCTTGTGCCCTGCAGAACCTCCTGTCTTCACCAAGAATAACCTGGCCACAGCTCAACTTGCTTATGCCCACACCTTGAGCCAGACTTGCCTCCTCTTTGAGAACAGTGGTGGAGGAGGTAAGAGTGTGGAATCCAAAGCCACTCTGCCAAAGTTCACATCCCAGCTTTGTCACTTACTAGGGACACTTACTAGACAAGTTACTTTAATCTCTCTGAAATTTTTGTCTCCTCTGAAAATGAAGACTATTATGCATTATATAATTTGTTGTGAGGATGAACTAAATTCACAGTGAACACAGTGCCTGGCACGTGGCAGGTGTCCCTCCAGCGTAACCTTCAGCAGTTCCCTTGCCACTCTGTCCAGCATGGCCCTGTATGAGTATATACCTACATACTCAGACCCAGAGAAAACATGACATGGTGTCTTCCCTTGAGGGGCTTATCACCTTCAAGGCACAAAACCTGTACACACGAAACACAAAATTAGAAGGAAAAATAGACTACCATTTTCTGAATTCCTATTATATGCCACAAAAGAAAAAGGATACTGCCTCTTTTTTCTTTCATGTAGAAGACAGCCTAGTATCGTGACACTTGGCAGTGTACAAAGTCTAGATGCTGGGAGTTTGGGGTATTCCTTTCAGGCCTGTCCTTGTGACTGACTTGACAAGTGACTTTAGTCCTCCCTAGCTCTGTCCCTTCAATTCTCTCAGGCAAAGTGGACCCGTGGTTGCCTGGCTACCAGGCAGGTGATCCCAAATATCAAAGAAAAGCTGCCCAACCTTAAAAATTGGTCATGGACATCACTGTGGGAGGACAAGTAAATATAGAACATCAAGAGGTTATTCATTTAGAGCCCAGCTTCTGCAATGTCTCCTCACTGTGATTCACCAGGTCAGTTAAAGGCACAGTAATTCCGTGTGTCCAGGAGGCTGTGTGGAGAGAATACGTCCAGCCTCCCCTGCTCCCCCTGGTCCACATCCCCCTGCCGTACCTCCACCCAACACTGATCCCAGCAACAGATGGGATTTGCTCCTCCCTTGCCTGGTACATAAGTTACCACTGCTTGTTTCCAGAAAACCAATTAAGAAACCATAAATTGCAGTCGTCTAGAAAGGTCACTGCACAGGCTATAAATACAGGCATTTCTAAACTATGAGTGGAAATCTCTGAAGCATATTCTCTCCTGTACACCCACATCTTCCAGCTAAGGTCTTCCTTTGGTAAAATGAGAGAACATCCAGCCCAAGATCAAAAAGGCATTCCCTGGGTTTTCATTCTGCAGCCTTCCCTCTTGGGTGTACCTGGGAATTCTGAGCCTGGAGGTATGACCGTATGCCTTTGGCAGCCCAGCCCAGAACAGACTCCAGGTTTGGTTTCGGGGTAGGGGTAGTTCATAATAATTGTATCTTCACAATGTATAAAACATGTATGAGTTCAAGGCAAAAGTTGGAAAACACTGAAAAGCACAATGGAGAAATAATAACACATAATTCTACCCCTTAAAACTGTCAACAGTTAAGGATATATTCTAGGCTTTCTTTTCTAGTCTGTATGTACACATGTCTGTTTTTCTTTACAAAGACATGTTTAAAGAGTGTCATTTAGTAATACTGTTTTGTAGCCTGCTCCCTCAGCAGTATTTATGTGCTATGTACATAATATTCTCTGTGTGTCATAATGTATTCAACTTTCCCCTGTTAAGCATTTAGATTGCTTACAGATTTTCATTCATACATAATACTGCAGTGAACATTATTGAGTTAATGTCTTCACATAGCCATAATTATTTCTTTCAGGGAAATACTTGAAGCGGATTTGCTGAGCCCTTGAACTTCTTAAAGTTTTTTTTATTTCAGGGTATTATGAGGGTACAAACATTTTGGTTAAATTTTATGTCTTTGCCTCTCCCTAGTGAGGGCTAGAGGCATTCCCTTCCCCTCTACAATGCTGACGGTGTCCTTTAGTTGTGAGTTTACCCCCCCCAACCCTCCAATCCCTGGAGAATATTACTACCATGTGAGCACCATAGTGTTAATCAGTCAGTGCCAATTTGGTGGCGAGTACAAGTGGAGCCCATTCTTCCGATCTTGTGTTACCTCACTTCGAATAATGGGCTCAAGCTCAATCCAGGAAAATGTAAGAGGTGCTACATCACCGTCGTTTCTTATAATTGAGTAATATTCCATTGTACACATATACCAAATTTTAATAATCCACTCATGAATTGACAGACACTTGGGTTGTTTCCACATCCTTGCAATAGTGAATTGTGCTGCCATAAACATTCGGGTGCAGATGTCTTTATTATAGAATGTCTTTTGCTCTTTTGGATAGATGCCTAATAGTGCTATTACTGGATCGAATGGTATTTCTATTTTTAGATCTTTGAGGTATCTCCAAATTCTTTTCCACAGAGGTTGCACTAATTTGCAGTCCCACAAACAGTATAAGAGTGTTCCTGTCTCTCCACACCCTCGCCAGCATTTGTTGTTTTGGGATTTTTTGATAGAGGCCAGTCTTACTGGGGTTAGGTGATATCTCACTGTGGTTTTGATTTGCATTTATCTAATGATTAGAAATGTTGAGCATTTTTTTTATATGTTTGCTGGCCATTATTCTGTCTTCTTTTGAAAAGTTCCTGTTCATTTCCATTGCCCATTTATTGATGGGGTTGTTTGATTTTTTCTTGTTGATTCTTTTAAGTTCTAGATAGATTCTTGTTATCAGCCCTTTATCAGATGTGTAGAGAGCAAATATTTTCTCTCATTCTGTAGGCTATCTATTCACTCTAATGATAGTTTCCTTGGCTGTGCAAATGCTTTTTAATTTGATCAGATCCCATTTGTTTATTTTTGTTGCTGTGCTGATTGCTTTGGGAGTCTTCTTCAAAAATTCTTTGCCTAGGCTAATGTCTGAAAGGGTCTTCCCAGCATCTTCCTCCAGAATTCTTAAGGTTTCCTGCCTTAGGTTTAAGTCTGTTATCCATCTTGAATGGGTTTTTGTGAGAGGTGAGAAGTGGGGATCTAGTTTTATTCTTCCACATGTAGCTATCCAGTTTTCACAGTACCATTTATTGTAAAGAGATTCTTTTTCCTCAGTGTATATTTTTGTCTGCTTTGTCAAAGATTAGATTACCATATGTAGATGGTTTCATCTCTGGATTCTCAGTCCTGTTCCAAAGATCTATGTCTCTGTTCTTGTGCCAGTACCATGCTGTTTTAATTATTATAGCTTTGTAGTACAGCTTGAAGCCTGGTAGACTGATACCTCCTAGTTGTTTTTTTTTTTTTACTTAAGATTGATTTGGCTATAAGAGGTCTTCTCTGGTTCCATACAAAGTGTAGAATTATTTTTTCTACATCTGTAAAGAATGATGATGGTACTTTGACAGGGATTGCATTAATTCTGTAGATCACTTTAGGAAGTATTGACATTTTAACAATATTGATTCTACCAATCATGAGCAAGGTAGATTTTTCCATCTGTTTACATCTTCTACAATTTCTTTTCTTAGTGTTTCGTAGTTCTCCCTGTATATGTCTCTCACATCTTTCACTAAATATATTCCTAGATATTTAATTTTCTTTGAAGCTATTGTAAAAGGTATTGTGTTTTTGATTTGAGTTTCAGATTGTTTGATTGTTACTGGCATATATGTTACTTGATTGTTACTGGCATATATGAATGCCTCTGATTTGTGTGTATTGATTTTGTAACCTGAGACTTTACTGAATTCATTTATCAATTCTAGGAGTCTCTTGGATCAATCCTTGCAGTTTTCTAGATATAATATCATATCATCGGCAAAGAGTGAGAGTTTGATCTCATCTGCCCCCATTTGGATGCCCTTAATACCTCTCTCTTGTCCAATTGCTGTAGCAAGGACTTCAAACACTATGTTGAATAGAAGTGGAGATAGTGGAGCCCTCGATCTTTATTTAATACTGGTATATGTTGCCAAATTGCCCTCTAGAGAGGTTGTATAATACCTGTTTATACTTCCACTAGTGTTTTCTTGTGACCATTTCCCGACA
>CAUYPO010044831.1:0-10026 GCA_963574435.1 Cheirogaleus major
GGGGGCAAGACCCACATCACAGGGATGTGGAGAGCATTGTGGGGGGGAAGGGCATACCTCTAACCCTTCTTAGGGTGAGGCAAAGTTATACAATGTATCCAAAGTGTAAAAAAAAAAAAATCTTTTGTTGGATGGAGGGCAGGCGGGAGGGGGGAGGAAGTGTACAGTTACATAATGTGTGCCTTGCCTGGGCCACCTGGGGACTGGACTCGCTTGAAGCTCTGGCATGTGGGGCGGGGGAGGAGTGGTAGGGGCAATGTATGCAATCCTAACAATATTTGTACCCCCATTATATGATGAAATAAAAAAAAAAAAAAGACCCTTGTGATGACATCGGGCTCACCTGGAGAATCTAAGATGATCTCCTGGTCCCAAGATCCTTAACCTACAACGTCTCCGTTACCATGTAAGGTAATGTATTCACAGGTCCAGGCATTAGGACACGGACATCTTTGAGGAGCTGTTATGCAGCCTACCATAGGCATCATGAACTTAATTGTGTTGTGGCTACTGGTTAATAATTATTCACAAAAAATTACTTTCTGCAATATTTACCACTTAGTGCCAAGGAACAAGTTTCTGTGGATCCTAATTCACCTTCCAGTGGAGCCTCTGATGCGTGATCAAAAGCAAGCAGAGAAGTATGAATAATGCTCATGTATAATTTTTTCACTTCTCCAACATAATGCTGGACCACAGCAGATCGTAATAATTTATTGAAAAACTATACGAAAAATGAGTCCATGGTTAGTTGAAATCTTGACATTTTTTTTGTGAATAAAGAATCAATATTACTTTCACTAAAGAATGATTGGTCCTCAGTGGATTCATTTTTTTCTCTAAAGACACTTAGAAAAAAGAATTCAACCCAAAAGATATTTTTAGTAAATGCGGGAGAACAGCTTAGTTCCTATGTGCCAGGTGCTATGCTGGTGCTTAAGATTATTTCATTTCATCTTCACCACAATCCTATGAGCTCAGTATAGTAATTATTCTTATTTTGTAGATGAAAAGAGTGAAGCTCAAAGAAGTTTTGTAATTGTCTCATTGGAGCTGTTAACCTAGGGGCTACACAGGGTCCTCATGGGGTTGGCCAGAAGTAGGTTTATGCCCACTCCTATGTTGTCAGCTTCAGAGGGCATTCTCTGTCTTAGCCTGGAAGTCCTGCTGATGCAGGGAGTGGAGCCTCCTATTCCACCCACCTGAACTTCTCCCTAGTTTTGGGACCAGGGGTAGGAAAAGGCCATCATTTCCTTAGAGTGGGCAGCAGGTCCCAGCAGCTTTCCCGAAAAGCTAGAATTGAGAATGATGCCAAAGAGATTTTGCTTTATTTATCTTTTGGACTCTCCTCCTACAAAGCCCCTACACCTGGGCTTTTAAAAGCTCCAAGAGTGAGCGAATGAGTGATATTTGCAGGGGGGTGGGAACAGGGGTAGGCAGCAAGAGTCTCCTTAGCTGGCAGCTGCAGCCAGCTTTGGAAATGTTCCTTCTAAGCTCAACACTCTGATCAGCAGAGCAAGAACTGGGGTGGAGAGGACTGAGGCTGTAGCCAGAAGCTATGATGGGCCAGAAGGGTGGGGAAGACGGGTTGGGTTCCCAGGGAGTTTAGGGAGCTGAGGTTGCTGTTAGCAATCACGAGTGTGGGCTTCCTGGATGCCTACCTGCTCTGCCACTTAGGAGCTGACCTTATCATCATCATCATTATTGTTTTTCCCTCACTTTCCTCATTAATACAGTGTGGATAAAGAGAATCACATAGTATTCTTACTTTATAGAGTGATGAGTGTAAGTGTATTAGTATAATTTGTATATGCTAATAAATATAAGCATGTATAATGTAGAAGTTAATATAAAGCACATAGAAAAACGCCCAGTTATGTGCTCAATAAATGTGACCTGTTGTTAGTAATACTATTGGTAAGACCTTTTAGGAAGAAAATGGAGTTGAAAAAGCATGTCTCCTCCATGGTGTGTGCTGGAGAGGTGGAAAGTGTCAAGTGGGAGGGGCCATAGGGTTGCCAGATTTAGCAGCAAAACAAAACAAAACACAATAGGACTTTGAGTTAAATTTGGATTTCAGATAAACATTACACACACACACACACACACACACGTATGTCCCATGCATTCTTTGTTATTTATCTGCAATACAAATTTAACTGATGCTGTGTCTTATCTGGCAACTCTATGTGGTTAGGAGGGAAAGAGGAGAAGGAAAATGAAATCTCTATTTGCACCTAGAGAAAAATTTGATGCATTAACTACAGTATTCCCTCCAACAGCCATTCTCATGTTATGTTTTGAGAAGGTTGAGGCCAGACAGGGGAGCCTCTCTACAGCCTCTACCTATCTCTAAGAGCTGAGTTCAGGCAGACATTTGCCTGCATTAATCCACCCCATGTAACTGAGCCTGTGTTTGCTGGTTATGAAGCTACCCTGTCCTCCTCCCCCATCCTTCCCCAAAATACACAGGCACAAAGGCTTTGGCGCAGAGGTGGAGAGGTTAAGGGGAGAAGGGACGGGGAAAGGATTAGAGTTTTATCAAAATAGAATCTGCAAAGATCCTTCTAGGATAGGCATTGCTGGGAGCATCAAGTCTATGGCCTGGGGCCAGGGCTCGGGGTGGGGAGAACGCCAGCCAGCTGTCCAGGGAGGGAGGCGTCCCTTGAGGGTGCAGGCCAGGTGCATGTGCATGTGGTGGGGGGTTAGGGCTCCCCTCCCTCCCTTTCCAAAGCCCTGTGCACCACCCAGTTTTGTTTGGATTTTTGGTCTATTACTTTTCAAGCATCAGGTAGCAAGAGCTCCATTAGCCAGAATATTGACTTTATGAAACTCTTGTGTTTCACTGAGGATCTGTGTTGAGAGAGGCTCAGGGCCCCTGGGGTAGGTGAGCTTGCAGGCTTGGGGACAGAACCCTGCTGCACTGGGGAGCTCCACTCCTCGGAAGCCATCTTATCCTGTTCCCTGCCTGCACCGCAGGCTTCTCTAAAACCAACCGGGACAGTACAGTGAGAAGAGAATATCTTATTTCTCAAGATCACAATTTCTCCTGGCTCCCAACACTGACAGCCAAGTTCTAAAGTTTGCTCACATCTCTGGCTGCACAGAGTCTCCTCCCTTATCCCTGCGGTGGCTCCTGCTCTCTCAGGTATTTTCCACTTCCTTTCTGCGTCTCGTGTCTACTTATCAGGGAACGACAAAGAAGTCAGAGTGGCTCATTTCAGAATAGCTGATCTTGAGGTACAGAGGGACTTTCTAAGCATGGAATCAAGGGTAGAAATCCACGAGGACAGTACAGGCATACCTAGTTCTATTGAACTTCGTTTCATTACACGTCAGAGGTATTACATTATTTGCAGACTGAAGGTTTGTGGCCAGCCTGTGTATAGCAAGTCCAGCAGCTCCATTTTTTCAACAGTTCGTGCTCACTTCATCCTTGTGTGTCACATTTTGGTAATTATCACAATATTTCAGACTTTTCCATTATTAGTATATTAATATCTGTATTGGTGATCTGTGATCAGTGATATTTGATGCTACTATTGTAACTATTTTGGAATAGCATGAACTGTATTCCTATATGACAGCAAACTTAATTGACAAATGGGTGTTTTCTGACTTCTTTGCCAACTAGCCATTCCCTCGTCTCTTTCCTGACCCAGGCCTCCCTATTCCCTGAGAAGCAACGATATTAAAATTAGGCCAATTAATCACCCTACAATGGCCTCTAAGTGTTCAAATGTAAGGAAGAGTGGCATGTCTCGCACTTAAAATCAAAAGCTAGAAATGACTAAGCTTAGCAAGGAAGGCATGCAGAAAGCTAGCTGAGATTGACCAAAGCTGGCCTCTTGTGCCAAACAGTTAGCTAAGTTATGAACGCACAAGGAAAAGTTCTTGGAGGAAATTAAAAGTGTTATTCCAGTAAACACATGAATGATAAGAAAGCAAAACAGCCTACTTGCTGATATGGAGAAGGTTTTAGTGGTCTGGATAGAAGATTAAACCAGCCACAACATTCCCTTAAGCCTTAAGCTAAAGCCTAATCCAGAACAAGTTCCTCTCTTCAATTCTGTGGTGGCTAAGAGAGGTGAGGAAGCTGCAAAAGAAGAGTTTGGAGCTAGTAGAGAGTAGTTTATGAAGTTTAAGGAAAAAATTTGTCTCCATAACATAAAAGTGCAGGGTGAAGCAGCAAGTGCTGATATAGCAGCAGCAAGTTATTCAGAAGATTTAGCTAAGATCATTGATGAAGGTGGCTACACTAAAAAACATATTTTCAATGTAAATGAAACAGCCTTCTATTGGAAGAAGTTGCCATCTAGGAATTTCATAGCTAGAGAGGAGACATCATTGCCTGGCTTCAAAGCTTCAAAGGAGAGGCTGACTTTCTTGTTAGGGGCTAATGCAGCTGGTGACTTTAAGTTGAAGCCAATGCTTTTTGGCCATTGAGAAAATCCTAGGGTCTTTAAAAATTATCCTGAATGTTCTCTGCCTGTGCTCTGTAAATGGAACAAAGCCTAGGTGATAACTCATCTATTTATAGTATGGTTTACTAAATATTTTAAGCCCACTGTTGAGACCTACTGCTGAGGAAAAAACATCCCTTTCTACATATTGCTGCTCATTGACAATGCACCTAGTCACCAAGAGCCCTGAGAGACTACTGTTGTTTTCATGCATGTCAACACAGCGTCCATTCTATAGCCCATGGATCAAGGAGTAATTTTGACTTTCAAGTCTTATGATTTAATAAATACATTTCATAAGGCTATAGCTGCCATAGATAGTGATTTCTCTGATGGATCTGGGTAAAGTAAATTGAAAATCTTCTGGAAAGGATTCACCATTCTAGACAACATTAAGAATATTCATGATTCATGGGAGGAGATCAAAGTAGCAACATTAACAGGAATTTGGAAGAAGTCAATACCATCCCACATGGGTGACTTTGAGAGGTTCAAGACTTCAGTGGAGGTAGTAAATTCAGATGTGTTAGAAACAGCAAGATAACTAGAGTTAGAAGTAGACCCTGAAGATGGGACTGAATTACTGCAATCTCATGACAAAACTTGAACGGATGAGGACTTGCTTCTTATGGATGAGCAAAGAAAGTGGTTTCTTGAGATAAAAACTACTTCTGATGAAGTTGCTGTGAACATTGTTGAAATGACAATAAAATATTTGAAGTATTATGTAAACTTAGTTTATAAAGCAGTGGCAGAGTTTGAGGATTCACTATAATTTTGAAAAAAGTTCTGCTGTGAGTAAAATGCTATCAAATAGTATCTAATACTACAGAGAAATCCTTTGTGAAAGGAAGAGTTAACTGATATGACAAGCTTCATTGTTGTCTTATTTTAAGAAATTGCCACAACTACCCTAATCTTTAGCAACTGCCACCCTGATCAGTTACCAGCCATCAGCTTTGAGGAAAAAAGATTACACTAGCAAAGGATTACAACTCACTGAAGGCTCAGATGAGTGTTAGCACTTCTTAGCAATAATGCATTTTTAAATTAAGGTATGTACATTATTTTTTTAGATGTAATGCATCACACACTTAATAGACTATAGTATAATGCAAACATAACTTTTATATGCACTGGGAAACAAAAATGTTTGTGTGACTCACTTTGTTGCATGTGATATGTACCTTATTGCAGTGGTCTGGAACCAAATGCACAATATCTTTGAGGTATGCTTGTATTGTTAGGTGTGTTTCCATAAACATTAAAGACTTTTGTGTGACTAAAGATATTATAAAAAGACACAAAGGAAATATTTGTTATCTATCTATCTATTTATCATTTATATGAACAGCTCTTATGAATCAATAACAAATAGAAGCATATATACTAATGAAGGAATTTAAATGACCAATAAATACAGAGAAAAAAGTTGAACCTGAATGGTAACAAAATAAATTCAACTTACAATAGCAATGAGATATTATTTTTGTGTGTCTAAAAAAATGGACAGAAATATTTTTTAAAAAGATAATACCGAGTGTTGGCAAGGTTATAGAGAAACTGGGACTTTTCAAGCACTGTAAATTGTAGCGTTAAAACGTACAGTACTGTGGATGGTTACCGAGGCAACTCAAATCAAGAAACAAAAATGTCTCTGCCCTTTGAGCCAGTTATTCTACTTCTAGAAATCTTTCTAAGAAAGTAATGTTTTATGCCGAGATTTGGCTGTGAGATGTTCATCACAACACTGCTTATATTGAAAAAAAACTTGAAATTTCTGTCCAACAATTATTTTAATGAATTATGATACATTAATCATTAGGATACTATGTCGCCATTTACGCTTATGTTGTAGCACAGTGGTTTTCAAGCATTTTTAAGCATTTCTTAGTGGCTCCTCGTGGGCTGGGATTTTGGGTTCTGGGTCTCCCATCCCAGATGCGTGCTTTTCTGTTTTACATACCTGGCTTCCCTGTGAGGTTTACCTTGAACCGAGGACTCACAGTTAAAAATAAGTTAAAAGGCACTCTTAACATTTAGCTGAACTGCCAGATATCTTCCCTTTCCTCTCCAGATCCTCTCCCTCACTTCATTCTACTCTCTGCCCTGGGCAGCTGACCTACGTGGGCCACATCAGTGGGTTCCTGTCCTCTGCTTCCACTTGGGTTCAGTCAATGGGAATCTCTGGCTAATATCAGAGAGAGGAAGGAAAGAGAGAGAGAGAAAGAGATTGAGTCTTCTGGCTCCTCCCCTGTGTGATCACCAGGAGGTCAAACAGAAAGTCCTTTCCAGACACCATGCTACGAGAGATTCTTCCTCCAGGCTGCCACAGCCACTTTTTTCCCTCACTCTTTTAGGCTGAGAGGTAGCGAGAAACAGCTCAGGTTACTGCACTTTTGCTCGTGTGTTCCTCTGTACCTAGGGAGCCACAGAACTTACTGTCATCTTAGGAATTAAAAGGGTTATAAAATAATTAATTTTTTATTGACCCCAAATTGGTTTTATTATACTGGTGGACTTATAAAATAGTTCTATTTAAAACTGCTTTCAAAAGTAAAGTTGTTTCTAATAAACTAAAATAGCATATGCATATTCATTAAACCATTCATTGAAAATTACATAAGCAGAATAATCATTACTCTTAATACATAATTATATACTCTAGTTTCTCTATTACTGTGTCACTGAAGAATTTTTTCTGAAGAATATTTTTTACAATGTTCTCTTATTATTTTTAATTTTTAAATAAAACTTTCCACAATTTTCTTTAAAGTTGTGTTTTATGATTAGTACATTTGACATCGACACCTTCAAATGATTCTTTTACACCACAATATTTTTGGTTGTGAATAAACCCTTCTGGGTAAGTATCATGGTGTATTATTATAAAAACTAGATTCAAGCCCAGGTAATTTAGGCTATTTCAGAAAAGGTGAGGGAGGAAGGGACGTGATGCATTCATGTTGTGAGAAAGATTTTTGTGTAAAAATATTCTTCTATCTCAACCTTAGGAGGACTGACCAGTGCAGGATGAGGAGTGGGCAGGAGAAGAAGAGAGAGCAACATTATACATGTGTGTGTGTGTGTGTGTGCTTCTATGTTATTATACATGTTATATAAATTTTTATATATGTGTGTACATATATACACACATATTAATATATATGTGCAGACAGATATGCATGTATATTTGCAGTTGTAAATGTGGGCTGTTAAATATTTAATATTTTTAAAAGCGAAGAGAGAGCCAATAGAAGTGATCTTTGGAATGTGAAATGTTTTGAGTTAATAAAAGGATGTTGTGAGGAAAGATAATTTTCAGGATTGCTGGAGGTGGGACTTCGAGAGAGTGAAGGTTCAGGCGTGGGCAGAAAGGAGCGTGGCGCTCTCAGGAAGAACATGGCAGGAGAAGAGAGAGCCCAGACACGTGTAAAGGACTCTAGATGAAAGATCTGACATTCTTAGGTTTGGTAAAAGAGGGCTGTGCCCCCAGTTAAAGAGTCACCCAGAATAGAAACAAGTCAGTAGCTGACAGGGGCCAGCACCTATGGAAGCTTAGGTGCTGAATGAAGCGTATGAGCGTTAAGTGCCACAGTGGAAGTTAAGGGTGTGCTCGTCCTACCTGGGCAGGGGCAGAGGAGGAGAATGGGGGATGGAAAATCAGTGAAAGTGGATGAGGAAGCTGTGGAACCACGGCTCTGTCCAGCAAAGAGAGAGATTATCCCTCCTTGTCCATAGTGACAGGGCCCCATGGACAGGACTTGAGGACCTCTTCTCAAGAGGTAGTGACACAAGAGGTAGTGACAAAGCCCTCATTTCACCAAAGCTCTGTGTTTCTGTGGCAGGGCGGGGTGGGAGGGGGAGGAGGAGTCCCTTAGGAATGAGAACGTAGTTGCAAACTGTAGCTCTCCACGTTCCACTGAAGGAGTTTAGAGACGCTTATCGGAGGCCAGAGAGATGCAAGCCGGGCTGTAGAGCGAGGCGCCTGGCCAGAGAGAGGGCAGTGGAAAGAATCTAGAAATAGAGCTGGAAGCTCCGGTTCCAGCAGGAGGAGCATGAAGGAGACAGATGAGGTGGGGAGTGAAAAGCCCTTGGCTGGACGGAGGCCAGCAGGGTGGTGGAAAATGGCTGTGGGTGCCAGGAGGAGAATGAATTGTGTGAGAGGCCGGGAGGGTGGGAGGAGAGGGCACAGGGCAGGCCCCGCAGGAATCGGAGACATCGAGTGCGAGATGATGATGATTCCAGCTGTGCTAAATCCACTCCATTGATTTCGTGCTGGCAGGACAAGGGCCTGGAGGGAGCTGAGCATGGCAGGCGGGGCAGGGGGTGCTGGGAAGGGGACGGGCTTGGGGTCAGGGTGTGGCTGTCACGGACCAGCATGAGTCAGAGCACTGCTCCCCCCACCATGTGCTCCCCAAGAGTGGGATTCTTTTTTATTTTCATAGCTTGCAGGGTGATGATGCTAGAACAGGTCGTGTTCTGAGCAAGGCCGAGACACCCTGAAAGAGCGTGTCAGCTTGGGTCCTTCTGGAGGACATCCTTGAAGAGCTCCATCCTTGTCACAGCCTTGGAAAGTGCCATGCTGGGTCTCTGGGAGAGCTGGTTCTGCAGCCAGAATCATGGGTGACCTGAAGCCTCCCTTGGTTCTTGGGGGTCTCACTGCTCTCTTGGCCTTTGCTTTTTCTTGCATTTCTCATGGTGACCACGTGGACGAGAAGGCCTCACAGAAGGTTCTGTAGAGAACGAGGCCGACCTGGGGAAGCAGGCAGGGGAGATTGGGCCAAGCTGTGAGCTTGTTCTCAAGTCTCTCTCCTCTTGTTCTCTGGCATTTCCAGGA
This sequence comes from Cheirogaleus major, assembly GCA_963574435.1. Classification (NCBI taxonomy): domain Eukaryota; kingdom Metazoa; phylum Chordata; class Mammalia; order Primates; family Cheirogaleidae; genus Cheirogaleus; species Cheirogaleus major. The sequence continues at coordinate 9,304 of CAUYPO010044831.1, forward strand.
GATGAAAAAATGGCAGGTGAGGAGGAGAGAGTGCCTTTGAAGTAAAGACGAAGATGGACTTATTGTCCGTTGTCTCCAAACCCTGGAACCCAGTTGTAAGAGCTGCAATTCATCAGCTAAATAATTTTTTGAGTCCCATTTCAGTCACCTATTCTAGAGATTATAACCTGCCCCATACTGTTACACCCCAGGCTCCTAGCCACTCAGTTTTGTCTTATCTAAGTTTGTTGTTCACGTGACATTAGTCCACGTCTTCTCTTGTTCTCTGCTGTTGGTAGAGGACAAGCTTTCTTCATGGAGAGAATCCAGTACTAAATGGTCCAAGTGGCAGAGGTGAGAGCAAGACCCAGGATCTCCAGAGGGATTTGCTGAGGGGGCTTGGGGGCTGAGGGGGCTCAGGGAATGACAAATGGCAGAAGGTCCCAAGAAGAAAGACATGTAAATCCAGAAAAGAGATGAAGTCTTTGAGATCTCTCTCTTTCCTTCCCTTCCCTCCTTCCCTTCCTTCTCTTTCTCTCTCTCTTTCTCTTTCTTTCTTTCTTTCTTTCTTTCTTTCTTTCTTTCTTTCTTTCTTTCTTTCTTTCTCTCTCTCTCTCTCTCTCTCTCTCTCTCTTTCTTTCTTTCCTTCGACAGAGTCTCACTCTGTTGCCCAGGCTAGAGTGCAGTGGTGTCATGATAGCTCACTGCAACCTCAAACTCCTGGGCTCAAGCGATCCTCCCACT
>CAUYPO010044836.1:0-24062 GCA_963574435.1 Cheirogaleus major
AGAGGCAGCATTAGATTCTCATAGGAGCACGAACCCTACTGTAGACTGCACATGGAGGGATCTAGGTTGTGCGCCCCTTATGAGAATCTAATGCCTGATGATCTGAGGTGGAGCTGAGGCGGTGATGCTAGCACTGGGGAGCGGCTGCAAATGCAGATTATCATTAGCAGAGAGGTTTGACTGCACAATAAATGTAATGCGCTTGAATCATCCCAAAACCATCCCTGCCCTGTCTGTGGAAAAACTGTCTTCCATGAAAGAGATCCCTGGTGCCAAAAAGGTTGGGGACTACTGGTTTAGAGGAAGAATTAGGATTGGAGAAGGAGTAGGGATATACTTTAAGGAAGAACAGAGTAGCAGAAAGAAAACAGCAGAGAAGAGATAGTAAAGCCAGAGGAAAGTGAAAGCTGGTAGGCTAAAGAATCTGACCACAGGAGGAATGACAGCAAAAATGATGGATGAGGAGAGAACAGATAGGAAGACATGAAAAGCAGAAGGTAGGAGGAAAGACCCCAAAGGAAACTGGAGATGACTGTCCAAGGAGTGACGCTATCCTGAGAGGGAATTGACTTCAAAGAGGGTCATTCGGAGAGTTTAATGACAAGTTACTGACACATAGGGTCAGGGCCCGTTATTCTTCTATCAGGACGTGAAGACGCGAGTGAGAGCCAACTACCTGTCAAACTGCATACACGTGACTTTCAGGCTGATTATTATACTACAGATGAATGAAATGAAAGCAGCTTTGAAAGATCTCAACTCGCTTTGATTAATTATCATGATGCTCTTCAGAGGTTTCCAATCAAATAAACATCACTAAAAGATATATTCAGGTCTAAACCTCACTGATCAAGCAGAGAGAAAGTAAGCAACTGCCCTGATCCACCACAAACAAAAAGGGATGCACACCAATTAAGTGAAACTAAACCAAGTCAGCTTATTTTATCTGGCATTCTTTTGGGATTCTGCATTGTTGGTAAAGATTAGGACTAAAGAATGCAAAAGCATGCTGATCTTAAACCGTCCACTGCATAACAGCCAACAACCTCTGAGAGCTGTGTTTGTGTGTTGCAGGGATGCAGAGGGTGAGAGGACTAGGCTGTAATTTTGAAATTTTCAGAACAGTTTGTCTAGGTATTTCTTTGTGGTGACTGCAAAAATGCTCTGAGTATTTTCATAATCTCTGAGAGTTCTAGGTCTGATAAAGACCTGTTTCAGGCCCAGGGACGGAACGGGAAGGACAGTTTGCAAAAGTGCCAGAACTCTAAGAGTTGTGAAACCTAATCTCGTTCTTCTCGTGCCAGCATTCCCACATAAATCAGCAGACTGTTTGTCTCCACGAGGACAGGTCCAATGGCTACAGCTGAGCTTTGCTGCAGAGCAAGGTCAGCTAATATACAAAGGTGAGAACGCGTGGGCCAGCCGGTTGACACAGAGCTGCAGAAAGAGGATTGTGCCCGAGTATGAGCTATGGCAGAGTCTCAGGGTTGCTGGTTATAGTGGCGCGTGTTGGGCCTTCCCTGGTTTTCGTTACAGCCCTGGGCAAACATACTGCAAGTAGTTTGTCTCTCAGGAGAGAACTGCCCAGATGCGCACTTCTTCAAAGGGCAGTTTAGTGAAGAGAACACGGGCTTTGGGGCCAAAAATGCTCTCATAACTGAACCTTAGGTATTTAGTTAAAATCACTGCCTCATTTTTCTCATCTGTAAAATGCAGACAATAAGAGAACCAGTGACAGAAGACTGCAATAAGGATTAAATGCAATAATACCTGTAAAGTGCTTAGAGCAATGTCCATGTGTACCAGCGGTCAATACATATTTGTTCTTGTTATGCTTTCTTGTACCAAATCCTTGGAAAATTATCATCATCCATTAAAAGCTTACAGAAATGTAGCTTTCTTGGTATTATATTATGAACAGGCCTCCATTTGGGTTAAGAAATATACCTGATGTTCTATTAGAATCTAAAAACCTTTATCCTGAACTCTAAGATTTTTGTACATAGTATGGACTGCTGTGTTTTCTTTAATCATAACTGGTCTGCTGGAAGGTTGTGGGCTCCTTGGGCAGGAGCCCCTTATACGGTTGCAAACTTTCCAGGTGTCGCTCAGTTTAGAAAAGCTTAACAGAAAATAACAATCTCACTAATGGATAGATTCAAAGAGAATGTTTTCACTACTCTAGAATTAATCACAGCTGGGTTTTAATTAGCCAGCTCCTCAAACACATTTAAACCATGATTTGGTTTAAAATATGTGAAAGCTGGACAGACATGGTAATTAGAATCACAGCTATTGTCTAAAGGGAAGTATATGCATTCTATTTTCTAGAAGCTGTTATTGAACTTGACTCAGAGCCTTAGTTATTCACTAACGTCGATTAAAGCACACTGTTAATGACATCAGTTGCAATTCTGCTACTTTAGGCTGTCCTGTGATAAGATGTCTCTATCCTTAGCCAGCCATTTCAAAAAGTATCTCTTATGAAGAGCAAATTAGGAGATAAAACAGGGTGGATGGTCCAGCATAATCGCATCCAAACTATTGAATAAAAAACTTAAAATATTAGGTATCATTTATTATCACTGATGTGACAGGCCTATTATATATCTCATTTACTCTTTACAACAATCATATGAGACAGATATTGTTATTCCTATTTTATTTATGGATAAACTGAGTCCCAGGAAGATCAACTTTATCAGGGTCACAGAGGTATTAGTTGGTAGAACTGAATTTCGAACCTATGTAAATCTTATTTTTAAGTCCAGTTTCTTCCCATTTCCCACTGCTATTTCTCTAAGTCCACTTTTTAAAGAAGGGAAGTAAGGCCAACCTTATATCCAGAGGAAAAACTATTTTTAATTAGCATCCTCCACTGGGATGGGTAGTATAGCTATATTTATTCCACCATAAAAGATATCTTGGTTCAGATTGGAAAACTTTTAAAGTCAACATTCTCATTACCTGTCAAATTGGCTTGATACCATATTACTGAGCTGAGCACCTCCCAGTTCTTAATAAATATTAAATAACTCTTACCCTCATAGAGTCAAGCAATATAAACATGGTTAGCACTAAAAAAATAAAGCAGAGACTTGTTCATATTGGAATGACCAGCATGCAAAGAACTCGGCTCATAAATCCTGGGATAATTCTAATGCCATTTTCTATATCAGAGACTTCTCAGCATGGGCCAGTGGCCACCGCCCACACCCCAGCCCCCTCTCGCTGCTGGCCTCTTCTCCATTTTCCCACTTGTGGGGACTGCAAGAGACGCGGCTATCCCAGCCGTATCTCCCAAAGCCTCCATTTGTCGCAAAAAGAGCTACAGAATTGAGTAGTGTTAGAATATACTTCTCTACCCCGAACCCCCCACCCCCAAACCCCAGGTTTGATCCTATAGCCCTGATTGGTCTAGGAGACCACCAACTCCTGTCTCTAAGAGATGCTGCTTTGAGAGAAGCCCTAGAGTGGGACCCAGTGTGTGTGTGTGTGTGTGAACTTTCAAGAACAAATATGACATCACTATTTTTGGAGACATTCAATCAAGTAACATCTCTTTTTCTCTTGTTTTATTTTTAATTGGCTTACCCATACATAAAGTTAACTAATCTTTTAAAATTGCTTTTATTACAAAATTGGGCAAAAATTGTGACTCTGCTATGGACAGAGGAATCAAACATTTCTTCCTGCCTTGGGAGAAAATTCCAGAGACCCACAGTTTCAGTACGCGTTCAGAATTTGTGCAAGTTAAAACTAAGGTAGGCTTAGTGTAAAGAAAACATACACACCCCCAAACCAGGGCTTTAATACCCATTTACTGTACTAAAAACATTTTTGATTCTTCTTGCCTCAGGCAGTCTCTCAAAATGGCTTGGAGACTGGCGCACTTTGACACCTTTCAAGACTTAACACTAATTCTCTAAGCAGACCTGACCTTTTGTCAATCAAAACTGAAACTAAAGGAAACGTAACAGGGCAACCTATTTATTTCAGGGCTATCTTACACAGTGCAGGTCTATCACTCACAGTACAGTATGAACTGTACTCACACTTGTTGAGTCTTGTTTCTATGCAAAGGCCTTTACCTTACAGTTAGGTGACTGTTGCTATATTTTAGGGAGATCAGCCAGAAAAATATCTGTCATTTTTTTGGTAAGCAATTTATAGGCTTTTCCTTTATGGTTACCTTGAATCTTGGAACTGATTATGTAATTATCCAGAATTGACTTCTGAGAATTTGAGAACTGAGTTGTGATCTGCTTTAACTGTAGCACAGGACTTTCTGCTTATTTGGTCCCGCCAATTAATGTTTCTTCAGCTTTATTTTATTATTGGATCCTGATTTTTTCCTTTGTCTTAATTGCTTTATCTAATTTCCCCATACTATATCTATATACACACTATAAAATATTTTTTGTCAGCCACCATAAATCCTTTTCATAAGAAAAAGTTTAAACAAATAATAGTGAAATGAATTGTGCAGATTGGTAGTGTTCTGTTCTTTATAGTAACTCATTTTTCATGTTGCTCTTTCTTTTCTAATACTATGCTGATTTTCTCCAAATAAGATATTGGAGTCCCTGAAACCTGAGTAGAAGACCGATTGGTCTTATTTAGAAGGGGACTCTGCCCTGTGGCCTAGATTTTACTTTCTTTTCCCTTTTACTTTACTTTTGTGTGCTGTTCTCTCTCCATTCTCCAGCCAGTCACCCCCCAACCTGCTGCCTGCCCCCAGGCGACACTTGGGAGTTCTACTTAAGGATACCTGGTCCACAGGGAATCTAACCTACAGCACAGCCTGCACTAAGAAGCCCCAGGTACAGCCCCATGTCCCCAGGACATGGTAAATTGTACAATTATCTACTCTGGTTTGTTTCAGGCAAGCTGACATGTATATATGGAAAACATTGCAGAGAGTGGTTTGCTGAAAAGAAATAATCACAGTGAGCCTCTCCCAAGGAGCACTTAGGTGCATATCATTAATCTTTGTAACACTCCTATGGAAGAGGCAGGGGGCAAATTCTCTCATGCTAGTGTTTTGTAAAGGAGGGGATGGGGCAGGCCTGGGGTTATGCTTAGTCTGAGAGAGAGTAAGGGTATAAGGAGGGAAAACCCAACACCCTTGAGGTCCCTACCCCACACAACCTCAATACTGCCAGCTCCCATGCAGGCTGCAGCCTGAGCAAATGCAGGTTTTGTCTTTTATAGGACTGTTTAACTTTCCAGGGACTGTATTCTTAGATGGCCATCCACATCGCCTTCTGGAACTCAACACTAAAGCTTGTGTGGTCAGTAGCTGCCAACAGGTTGAAATTCGAAGCCTTCAGGCAAAGGTTTATTTCAAGAAGTTTCAGCTCTCTTGCTTGCCTCTTGCAGAAATGCTATGAGCAACCCCTCGGGTTTCTTCCCAGGCAAATCTAGGCTGTTTGTTAGGCCTGCACACCTTCTCTGACCCTTCGTTCTCTAAGGCACTCAGCATAGGGGGCCGAAAATAAAAAGGTGGCAAAATTGGCTCTGACGGCAGTCTTCTGCCACAACTGCATATAATAGACATGGTCTTGCGTTTGTCATTTTGCAGCTGTTTGTCCAAACAAAAAAGCTGTTTGTCTACACGTGTGGCTTAGTAAGTATTAAATGAAACTGATAACTAACCTCCTACACCATGCTCGATTGTCTGTAGAACTACCATCCACAATACAACAGTACAAAAAATGAGTAAAGATGAGGAAAAAAGATAACAAATTATCAAAATAGAGTAATTGGTAAGAAACTAAAAATGGAACCTCCTGCATGATGGCCTTTTCCTTCCAAGATGGACATCAAACACTTTTGTGACACAATCTAAAGTGATACAATTTTCATAAGATCTAGGATAGGTTTATTTTTCATGTGCTTAGTGAGGTCTCTCCTTAGGAACCTAAACAATTGTGAAATATAGACTCTTATTTATCTAGAAAGTGAGAAGCTAGAAAGCTAAAACAAAGATCTGTGCAATACAATTTGTTACAAGTAATCATAATGATTACTGACCACTCAATATATGCCTGGCATTGTGCAAAGTGTTTTACATGCATTACTTTATTTAATACTCATAAAAATTTATGAGGGATATTCCCCCATTTTACAGATGAGAAAACAGTGTTAGAAAGGTTAAGTAACTTGCCTAAGGTCACTCACCTAGGAAACTACACGGCCTGAGTTTGAATCTAGGTTTTTTCTGACCCCATGGTGCTCAATCTCCAGTTTTGCAAGATTCTGAAATGCTCTCTGAATTATCACATACAAATTAACTTTTGTGTTAACTAGCAGTGTCATATTTTACATCAAGTGTGTGGTTTTCCATCTCTGTAAGTTTCGTAGGAAAAAACAGATCTCACCAAACTAAGAAATCAGACACTTAGGTTGAAGAGATATTGTGAAAATCAAATAAAATCATGAAAGTGGAAAAATCTTTGAAAAATGCATTGCATTCTACAGAGGAATGAGGATGTCATTACTGTTAAAAATGTCAATGTGAATGTGATAAGTATAATACTTCTCAGGTGATTAGAATATTTTTGTAAATCAAAACACCTGCTTACCTATCCAATTTGCATCCTGGTAAGTGTGAACAAGCTACCATTTCACCTGTTAGAGTTGAGGCATTAAAATCCCTTGCTTTCCAACTTATTTCTGGGCCACATCACTTGCTTGGCTCTGTAGTTCATGGCTATGTCACGAGTTTCTCTTTTATAAGCTCAGAAAACTCCTGAAGTGCAACAAAGTGTTAAGATGCTGACTTATACAAATTACTATTAGGATCACCACCAAGTGAGCTGATTTAGCATCTCTTCCCCTCACCCACCCCCGTTTTCACGTTGCCCATAATAAACACGGCTTTATAAACTAGCAGGTAGCACGGCCGGGGGACTCCAGGAGTCTCACCTGATCGGTGAGGCATTCCCAGCTCTGAAGTTGTGCGTGGCGTGGAAACTCTTAATGCAGCTCGGGGCAAGGGACTTTAAGATAAGACTGCCAGAAACAGCCAACCGGAGTTCCTTACTTGTTCTAGAGCTTGGTTATGAAGAAAATAGCGGCATAGTTTACGGGTAAATGAAACGACAGAGGACTTTCTCATAAGGGTTTCTTAATGGAGACTGCACCTTGTAAACAGTGCTATTTCAGGTCTGAAATAAGGCAATTTGGGAGACCCGTTGTAGCCTTTCAACGCCTGAGAGAAAGGAAGACAGTTGAAAATAGCAGTAGGTCCGTAAGGGAGAAGGCAAACATTGGCCTGACCCTGGGCTTAAGAAATCAACTGACAACAGGAAGGAAGTTTATTAACCCCTCTCTCCTCCTCCCTTTTCCCGGGTGAGAATCGGCTCCTCCTCCTCCTCCTGGTCCTGCGACCCTGGAACAAAATGCAAACAACCGCCTGCTTTCCCCACCCTGCACGTCTCTCCCAGAGGAGGAAGAGGGAAGAGGGAAGAGGAGAGGGCACAGCCCCAAGCCCAGTAGAGCAAGTCTGTCAATCGGGTGTGAACGTCCCGACGAGGCGACCAGGGCCCTCGCGCCGGCCCAACCCCGCAAGCACCCGGTTTACCTGGCCGAGTTGGCATACAGCACCCCAACTGCTGGCCTGACCCCCCGCGCCCCTGCGCCTCGTGCAGGTGGTGCAAACACCCCTGCTCTCCGGCGCCCCCTGCCGGGAAGAGGGAAGGCGGCGGCCGCGGAGGAGCGGGGCGCAGGGCCGGGACGGAGCTCGGGCGCCGGGAAGAAGCCAGGAGCTTCCCAGATGGTGCCGCCGCCTCCTCCGAGCCGGGGAGGAGCAGCCAGGGGGCAGCTGTGCAGAAGCCTGGGTCCGCTGCTGCTGCTCCTGGCGCTGGGACACACGTGGACCTACCGAGAGGAGCCCGAGGACGGCGACAGGTAAGCGCTGCCAGCCCCAGCGGAGGGCGAGCTCCTGTTTGGTGCGCGCCCGGCTCGCGGGGTGCGGGCGGTCCCCCGAACACCCACTCCGGCAGCGATCCGCACGGCCTCGCTCCTCCCGCTACGGGCAGGGTGCTCAGCTGTCCTAGGCGACACTTAACTCCGCAGCCGGGTACCAGCCTCCGCGCCTTCAGCCTGAGCTCCCGCCATCCGTGGAATACCCTTCGTCCCGCGTTCCTGCCTCCCTCCCGTGCCACACCGGCGGGCATGGCTCGTGAGCCCCGCTTCCTTAGCTTCTCTTTTCTCCTGGGACTGGGCTCGCTCCCTTGCGACCCTCGCCTGGTGCGTCCCTGTTCCCGGAGTCAGCTCCCCGGACGCGCTAGGGGACCGGCGCCTGCCCCGCGCTCCTGGCGCGCTAGAGGTCCCCCAGCGCGCACGCCGCCCTCCGCTCCCGGGCTGACAGTCTCACGTTTCCTCTGCTACTTTTTCGTAGAGAAATCTGTTCAGAAAACAAGATCGCGACGACTAAATACCCGTGTCTGAAGGCTTCAGGCGAGCTCACCACGTGCTACAGGTAAGCCCAGGGGACTCTGCGAGAGGCAGCCACCGCGCGCCCCGGTGTCTGGGGAAGCGCCGCCGCCAACGAGGGGTGTGGAGTCGCGCTTGGCGACCAGGGGCTGCGGGTAGCCGGGACGTGCTGGGTGTGCGCTCCTTGGTGCGGACCTTCGTGCTGGCGGGTTATGGGCCAGAGCAACACCGGGCGACTGCGTTTGCATCGGGAGTGTGTGCCCCGGATCCCAAGACTGTGCACCGCTCCCTGGGAGACTTGCGTGGTGGAGCTTAGAAGGGAAGAGGTTGCAAGGTTTGGAAGGAGTGGGTTGGATTTGGGGTGTAAACAGCGGGGCATAGCAAAGACGAATGGCTGCTTTTACGTTTGCGTTTTGTTTTGAAAATACAGTCAACAATAAGGAAATACTTGGCACTTGGCTGTCTTTTTGACCTTCTGTTGGGACAGAATGAATGACTGTCACGGCCTCTGGACAGAAAGGCGGGGGAGATGGCGGGTAGTTGTGGTTGTGTTGAGTGAAAACACCAAGATTGTTGGGACACAGGAAAAGGAACAGTCTGTCTGAAAATATGGGCCACAGATCCACCTGGGTGTGCGTTAGTCACTAGGGTGCTTGTTGAAACTAAGCGTGGAAGTGGACCGGGCTAGGGAAGCTGTAGTTCCAAAAATGCTTCCCAGGTGGTTCTTATCCCCAACAGGAGAGAACCGCTGTTCCCCGCTTGCAGCGTTTTGGAGGTGAGCGGTGACTTGACTTTTTCACTGTGAATTCTTGGCTTCTGTTCTCATACTTTCACTGGTTGGAGGAGGCACACCCACAAGCATTTATTGGATGTCTGCTTTTTAAAGGTACTGTGGTCACATGCGCACACCACACTGTCTCTGAGGCTCATGCCCTCTGTTTGGGGTGCCAGGAGGTAACATAGCAATCCCCAGAAATGAACTTAAAAGGAAGTTTTACTCTTCATAATGTTGTAGGCTGTGAATTGGTCATAATGTTGCAAGAAACTTCATTTCACATAAGCAAAGATTCAGATACAAGTGGTTCCAGGGCTGTCAAAGGCACCCTCAGTTACATTGTGTACTCATACTTTTAAATCTGTTGTGGGCCATGGAATGACAACGAGCACTTAAGTGAATCAACAGTCATTCCTCAGGCTTGGGAAGGGCTGCCTTCTCCAGGGGGATGAACGCTGAACAAAATGTGAGAGTTAGAGGAGAAAGGAGTGTGTTCAATTGGCAGGTAAAGATTTTAAGAGGTTAACTGGGTGAGCAAGCAAGGTCACCCGGCTGGTAAAATGACTTGGTGGTGCTGGCCGCAGGACTACCTGCCTGGTTCCAGCCCTGTGTTTCATCCACATGACACAGTATTTCTCAGGACATGTTGTTTTTCTATCACTGCAGTATAAAGCTTCTAATTTAACATGGAAAGTGTCCCTGAGATGGTTTGCTCATATGTTCAGTCCCTGAAGGTCAGACTTCACATAAATCAGTGACAGTTAAAGAATGCGTGTCAGGTTTTCAGAATCCCTCAGTGCCTGGTTGTTATGGTTGTTACTATCATCTTTTTCAGACTTTTTAAAGCAGCATGGTGTTTTTTACACTCCAAAAGAAACACTAGCAGTGTCTTGGCCTTTTTTTCACTAACAGCTACCCAAAGAAACAGCTATGAAATCTAGCAAAAAGGAAATTTTAAGGAAAAGAATAAAGAGCTTTGATTTAAGGAATGGGACAAGATGTCTTCAGCTCAAAAGTGGTGTTGATTCCTATGTATATGAAAAGTTTTTGTTTTCATATTTATGAAAGTCGAGTTTTATGTGTACTCTAGTGGTCTTATTTCTATTCTTACTAATCTTTTAAAGACAAAGTCAGTTGGTAGTTTCTGCCTCTTTTGCTTTTGAACCCCAAGAATGGAGAAATGCCATGTGTTCCTTACTTTGAGCTGATTGTCCTAGCCTTGTAGACCCTAGTGCTTCAGGTGTGGTCTGGAAACCTGCCCTACAGCATCATCTGGGTGCTTGTTGGAATCTCCGGCCTCTCCCAAGACCTCCTGAATCACAACCTGCATTTTAATGAGATGTGCATTAAATCTTGAAGCACTGCTATAGAAACCAGTGTCCTCACCCCCAGGGACACGTGTGAGCCCATTTAGACAGATCCTTAGATGAGCAGTTAGCTCTTCTACCACATTAACCTAAAATGAGGCAAAGAACCGGTCTTCCAGGAAACCAGATTCTTCAAGGGTTACTTTTAATTAAGCTGTTGGTAAGTCATGTAGCATTACTGCTGGGGAATGTTCTGAGTAGAGATGCCTACTCTTTACCCAGGGGCCTTTCGGTAAATGGTTTTCAGCATGAGTGAAAGAACTTCAGAAGCCGCTTCTGAACTTGAAGTGTTTAAGTGACTTTTTTAAAAAGCCATTAATATGGAGGATAGGTTTAATACAAAAATGAGTATGGTAGACATGATAAATCTGATCTGCCATTATACCCAATGGTATATGGAGACCTAAGGGATTTGGAGAAGAAAAGATGGATTCAGAATATCCCGTGTCCTGGACCTACCTCCTCACCTCAATTCTGTCTTCCCAAGGACTTTGTGTTCAGCACTTTCCTATGTACTTTATGTGCATCATTTCTATACCGTTGATCAACTCTGTAGCATTTGTGTTATCTCAGCTTTACAGAGGAGAGAGCCAAAGCTCAATTAAGTAACATGCCCAAGGTCACAAACTAATACGTGCGAGAGTCAAGATTCAAATTCAGGTTTGTCTGACTTCAAAGCCTGGGTCCTTTCATTATCCCACAGGTGTCCTCAAATAGGGCTTGAATGTTCCAGATCCTGGGATGCAAGTGAGGAAGAAGACTATAAATCCAGATGGCTATAATTTCAAAGGCTTTCATGGAAACACCAACATCTGTGGCTATAGTGGTCTTTTTGAATTACCATTGCCCTTAAGGTCTGTCCTTAGACAATTGACTTTATATGTACACAAAATTGGTTCACACATGTATAGCTTTCCTTCCTTGTAGGATTTCATCTTAATCGGTCAATGTCTTTGTAGATTCTCTATCCCCAATGTGTACTGTGCCAAGTACCCAAAGTTGAATAAGTACTTTTTGAATGAGTCCTAGGGACAGCTTAACAAGTTTAAAGAGTACATATTTGCTTAGCATTATAATCCATCATACGGCATATTCTTACCAGTAGTTAAGGTATCAGAGTTGGGGTGTGATTTGTCTGAACTGAATTTATTACAGCCAAACTAAGCATATAAAACCAAGTATATAAAGTTATTATGACATTACTCTCTTGTAGCTATCAAAGTTTTTCCCACAAGTTGACTTTTTCCCCCCATCTTTCTCAAACCATGTAGTTTGAAGCAAAAGGTTTGTTTACCTTCCCTTTATTGGGTTATAACAACAAAATGCCATGTTAAAAGGCTTTCATTAAATAAGAAACAAGGAACATGCTTGTATATAGGAAACATCAATAAAATCTAGTTTGAGGCTATTGAATAAACATTCTAATTAACCACTCTTATTCCTTAATTGAGGAGTTATCAAACATCTGTTATGAGCTTAGAATAGTTCTAGAAAATGTTTAAGTATATTAAAACAATAAGATATAGCCCCTGGTTTTTGCAGACTTGATCTTACACAATGCCCTTGAAACTGTGACCAGTACACAATGGTGTATGATTTAGTTCAAAGTCATGTAGTTCATATGTTATTGGGGATGGGAAGGAGATAAACAGCTAGAAATGGCTTTTTGGGCAAAAGAAGACTTTGTTCTTCAAGGTGGTTCTTTAACATAGAGCATGTTAAGTGTTTTCCTAAACTGCATTAGCTATGACTTTTGGCTTTGAGGTTCATGGACCTCTAAGTAGAGGCTGGGTGGCATCAGTGCCCAAGGCGCTCTCAGTCTTATGGGTACTCCCACATCCATCCAGTCAGTGGTATCTCAGTAGGCGTTGCTCTTGTTTGGGATGGCTCATGTTCCCACGGGAGATAGTGACATGGGGGATGTAAAAATTCCCACTCTTCTTTGAGATAATGCAACAGTGTTGCCAAGTCCTCTGAGAATGTGGAAATTAATGTGATTTCTGCAACTGTGTTTACTTGAAGTTTGTAGAGCAAGGTCCTCTTAATTGGCGTAGCACGGTAAGATTGATAACACTGGGCTCTAGCTAGGGATACACTGAGGAAAGGATGTAGGAATGCACTGCTCTGGTAAGTCACCGAGTTCCCACAGAGGGCTCTGATGTCAAAACACATACAATAAAACTCTGTGCTCTGGTTTGAATCCCAGCTCTACTGCTTAGTGGTTTTATGACCTTGAAAAGTTTCTTCATCTGTGCTTCAGTTTTCTCCTTTGCAAAATGAACATCATATTAGTGCTGAAATTATAGGGATGCTGTGAGGATTAAGTGAATTAATGTATGTAAAGTACTTTGAAAAGCTTGAGACACAGGAAGTGCTGGATAAATGCTCATTGTCATTGTGTCTCACTGAATCTGGCATGTTGAACGTATGTAGTAGGTGCTTAATGGAAATTTGACTCTTGTGAGTTTTATTGACTTTTATAATATTTTTTAAAGTGCAAATTCAGACCACAGTGAGATATGTCACTTGTTCCTAGATGTTTTTCCATATGAAAGATAGCCCAGAAATCTAGTAGGATAGTATCAAATGTAGGATAGCCTAGAAATTTTCTTTGGGAAAATTACAAAATATCTCTGCTTCCTGACTACACAAGGTACACTATTCATGACCATATGAGCAGGTGGAAGGTGTAACCTGTTAGAACATGAAGTTACCTGATTTTATGGAGGATCAGAGAGATTTGCTCCTTGCCCAGGGCCATGAAAGAAGGGTCTTATTGGCAGAAATGAGACTAGATCCTCAACCCGGCTCTGGTTTCTCTCTCTCCTGCCTCCCCATCCCCGGGCCAACCTAACTGAGGATAGGCACTAAGGGCAGCTCTGAATAACTGTTGGCTCATTCAGGGCATGTGGTTCTCCTTTCAGAAAGCACTGTTGTCTTTGCAACAACCATCCATATCCCACCACTAAGGAGGAAAGAATATGAAAGTTGTAAAGAACAGGGCACGAGTGGGAGGAGGTGGTTTTTTTGCAGAACTGCCTAAGTCACACGTAGTGTGAAAGCAGGCAGGCTTCTCCTGTATGTGAGGCCATCTCTAACATGGGCTTCCGATGCTCTAAGGACAGGGACCATCTCTCCTTTTGTTCATGACTGTAGAGGCTACCTCTACGCCTGGACGGAGTGATGGTTCTATACATATCTGAGTAAGTGAATATGTTAATGTTAAAAGTAAATAATGATGAGATTTGACTTAAATCTTCTGGGCCTTCTGGAACTTTTGTTGCTATCCAAATGAGTTTCCTTTAAAAGCTGGGATGGAAAGGCTCTCTTAGAAACCAGAGATTAACTGTACCTCTCAGATGCTGCCGTTACTGTCATTGGTTACCAGCTAGACCTGCTTGGCTTTAATTGCCAACGTGTCACAGGTGCTGGGTTCCGGGCGGCTGTGGCTAACTCTGTGAACTTGGCACTTTAAAAATAACACCTGAAGAGGATGTGCGGGTTCCTACCCATGTGTTAATTGTGCCAAAGACACTGGCTTTGAAGTGGAGGATCAGTTTTAAGGGGGATTCCCCCTCCCTCCCACAAGAACAGGTGTTAGAGGAAGGAGGGAGGGTGGAGAGTGTTGGCCAAGGTGAGGATTTGTATCACTCACTCTCAGAGAAACAATACAGAGCGACTGGAAACAACTAACAATTGAACCCATTAGCCACAAAAGGCTGCACTTTCACTGTTGCGTCCTTTGAGATCTGATCCAGTTGCTACTCAGTTGTTGATGCTTCCTGACTTCCTATGGTTAACTTCATCTTTTGTAAGTGAAGCTGGGGTGGGTGTACCCGGAAAAACCGAATGCTCTGTTTCTTTATTCTCGGTATTCTATCTTCTCAGGAGAAGGTTTGCATTTCAATCAGCAGTTTCCCTGTCAGTGCTGTTCAGCTTCCCAAAACCTGCTACCCTCCTGCTCAGCGGGACCCAAGCTGCTTTTGTGAGTTTAGGGGGTCTGCTTGCATTCAGAGCACTGCCGAGTATCTGGAGAACAAAGATCTCATTCTGTTTTAGATTATTGCTTTTATTTGGGTGATGAAAAAGTAAATAGCTATAACATCTGCAGTTCAGCTTCTGCCAAGCTAGGCTCTTTTTCTATGAAGCCGTTTACTAACTTTAAAGTCTTACTAACAACTCTCATTGATTCAGTCAGTCAAATACTGGAGTGCTTCTATGCCCAGCACAGCTCGAGGTACTACAGATGTATCTGAATAAATCAGACAAACCTCCCCCCACCAACCAAAAAAACAAAAACAAAAACAAAGAAAACCCTCTGTCCTCATGAAATTTGTGGATTTTAATTGAATTTGTTTTTCGTGGAGGAACTTTGAACTAAGGATGTCCTTTGGGACATTTTTAAGATAGTTATGTTTGGTGTAAACCTGATTAATGTCACGTCTTTGGGAGCTACGGTCTTAATTTCCTGTAGCCCAGCTGTATCCTTTCAGCAAAAGAAACCCCACAGCTCCAAGCAGGGACACACAAACACAGGGATGGTGTAACTGAAGTTTTTTCTGCAGAGGCGCTAGCAAGAACTTAGCTCCTGCCACAGGTTTATTCTGAGATGTATGCAGTGTGGGAGCATTACAAAGAGGGGGTAAGTCCCCTTGCCATGTTACTGTGAGGTGGACGGCAGCATCAGAATTGCCCCACTAGGGACAAATGCCCCTGGCCCAGTTCATCTCAGCCTAGGCCAGCGTCATGTTTTCTGACAATGACTTTGAGTAGAGTGTTTGAAGAAGGTGCATCCCTCTGACATTCCTCGACTCTCCTCTGGACACATTATATAGATCTGTTGTGTATGCTCATACATGTATCTGAACCTTTTTGGACCATTTCTATTTCCATCCTGAAACACCTGTAGAAGGTGAGGTGGTGGTTATGGCTACACATTTAATCACCATTGAGCCAAGAGTGGCTTCCTCTTTCCAGCTTCAGCGTCTGATCCATGCATGTCAAGAGCAGGTGTGGGCTTGGATTGAATGTGTACGTTGCTGCCTTATTCACTGCGGTAGAACATGCGCTAGATTCTTTCTGATTTCAGAAACTTGGACCACATCTGTTTTCAGCCCTCTCCTCTTAACCACCCTCTGTGGGAGAGTCTGTGCTTCATCTGGGGTAAAGGTTGGTGTCCTTAGTCCTCTGGGAGTGGCAGGGGCAGATGTGAGCCCTGCCTGCTGCTCCATGGGGGGCTGTGTCTGCAGAGAACCTGTAGGATACAGCAGGGGCCTGTTCCAGGCTGGTCTGGCTCTGGGAGGTTGGCGGGGAGCAGAGATGGGCAAACTAGGGCCTGTGGCTTGTTTTGGTACTATTGGTAGCCTAAGAATGGTTTTTACATCTTTAAAAGGTTGTATGAAAGAGAAAAACAATACAACGGAGTCCTTATTTGGCCCCCAAAGCCTCAGATACTTACTCTCCGGTCCCTTTAGAGAAAAAACTTGCCTCTTACAGGTTCACTTTAATACAAAGACTAGGAGTGGGGTTTTCCATCTACATACACCCTTCATCCACATGTCTCAGTCCTAAAGGAGATGACTTTGGGGACAATCATTTACTCAGCTTCATCTTTGGGTCATATACCTGTGTATTGCCTCATTTATTTTGTTGTATTTGAATTTCTTGGCCAAGAACCTTTAATTGTGACTTGGTTTCCTGATCTCCAGGAATCATAATTTTTGTTGAGCAGGGACTTCTTTCAAGTCTTATCTCCAAATGATCTCAATGAGTATAACTTGTCAGTGTCTAAGAAGCTGACTTAATTGCAAGTAGTTGAGTGCTAACTTCTGCCTTTGTGCGTGTTTCCAAGACAAGCTTTCCTCTGCCAGTTCAGTAACCCTCGAATTGCTCTGGCCGGCTTTCTGCTTCCTTCATTATTGACTTACGTATTAATTTTCATAGGCTTTGACTGAAAGGTACCTCTCCGTACTCTTTGACATGTTTTGAATTTGTGTAGTGGAAAACTTTCAAAAATCAAATGATAGTGTTTCTAGAGAATACACATGTAGAAAAACAGCCATTTTCAACGAGGAATGCTCCAAATCAGATTTTTAACTTTATGTTTTTGTCCTATAGCTAAAAAAGCATTATACCACTGTGTAGTTACACTATGCAAAATAATGGTAACTAAACTTTTGAACTTTTAATAATGCCAACTGTTTTGTCCCATAAAGCTCATGGAGACCCCTAAATAATAACTTGGGGCAGTGAGTGTGGAGGAGAGAGTAGCCGAGACTAAAGAACTCTTCAAAAAAGATTCTGAGGGGAGAAGCAAAGTCTGATGATGGTATTTTGGCAAAGAAGGGGAAAGTAGGAAATTGTTGGAATTCATCACTCGATGTAATGGGAAGGGGAAGGAATGCTGTGAAATAAGGAGAAATACAGACAGAGCTTACTGAGGAATAGAAAGGATCCTATGGAGATGAAGTTGTGTGTTGGGGGAAGAGATGTTTGTATTCAAGTCATGTGGCAGCTTCTGACCCTGGTGTAACATATTTTAACTTATTCTTCTTTAATAGAGGTTAAGATCAAGACAGACTAAGAAAGGTTGATAAATTTTACAAATACAAGTTTTGTAGCCTGTATGTGTCTAGCTCTATTTTTTTCAGAGGTTGGAGGCCATCTAAAAGCACAAAGATCACACTGTGGCTTTTTCTCCAATTGTTACCTCTCTGCTTTGCTTTTGTTTAGGATTGCTCTAGGTAACGTGTCCATGCTTCCTTTTGGAATTTTCCTACAGAGAAGTGGTTCACCATTTTTGTGGTGAAAAATTGCATGGCAGAGCAGAAGTTGCCTTCCTAGGAACCCACCAAGACCACAGAGATTGTTAAGCCAACTGCAGGTTGTGTGACAGCTAGACCGCAGTGCCCTTTGGAGGCAAGGTCGTCTTAAAACAAAGATGTGCAGAGTTTAGTCCTGGCAGAATCTGAATGATTAGAACTTATAATGTTACATGAATGGGCTTTTATCTGGGAAAGTTTGAAGGATTTTTAAAAATTCCGTGAAATTGATTTTTTTTGGCAATAACTTGCATATGTCAATTTCTGCAGATCGCCCTTGCATGTTCTAGCCTAGTTGGGTGGACATAGTGAGAGAACTATGTACAGTAAGTAACCCCATACTTATGTCTGGCAACAATTTCTATCTGGAGGAGGAGAGGGATGAGGAAGAAGAGGAACTTCGAATACCAAAACAGATATTTATTTTTGGTGATGTCACAAAAGGCTTTGAGTAACCAAAAATGGACATAAAAAACATGTACTTTTTTTGAGTACCTCAGATTGACCTGTTTGAGGACTCATTCTGCCAGAAGCCATCCTAGCTTGTCTTCATCCTATATGAGCTCTCACACAGAGTGGCCAGGTACACGTCAAGGCCACGTGCAGGTACGTGGCTGGGCTTGGATTCTAAGCCAGGCAGCCTAACTCCGGAACCTGTGTTGTTCTTAACCACTGGGCTCTTCTTGAAAGCCTGACAATTGTGGTTTCTTCGTTTTCTTGCCAACTGCAAATTAAAGGCATTTAGCAGAAGAAAGGAGGCCTGCTGGAAATGGGGACATCAATTCTCCTGGTAAAAACAAAAGTTGGACGAGTCATCGAAAGCAATCATGGGAACCGCCCGTTCCCTGCAAAAGAACCAGCACTCACTGGCACCATTGGGTGAAAGATGTGTCACTGTGCACGTTTCACTGTCCCACACGGTGACCCCGAGTTATCCTGTGTGATTAAATTAGCTTCAGCAATATCGCAGAAGAAAAAGGATTAAATTTTATCTAAAACAGCATAAACCGTAATGTTGTAAGTTTCGCTTCTGTGGGACCTCTCTCCAGGATGGTGCCAGATGTTGGAGACGATTCTAACAACTTCCAGCAAGACGTCGCTGTTACAGAGCAACTGCTTGGGCCTCATCCCAGACCCACCGAATCAGATTCTGCATTTTGACAAGGTCCCTAGGTGTTTCCTCTGCACATTAAATTTTGAGAAGTTCTGTCCTAATCATCACTGCCTCATTCCAGAGCACGCGCTCACTTGATTATGTATTTCCTCCTCGCAAGGCGGTAGGTCGTGATTCTCAGCCTTGACTGCACATTAGAATCATTTGAGGAGCTTTTTAAAAAATCCCAGCGTTCAAACTCCCCACAGACCAGTCACATCAGAAACCCCTGAGGTGGGTGCCAGGCACCAGGAATTTGTAAAGCTGCTCACGTGATTCCAGTATGTGGCAAAGGTTGAAAACCACTGCCTGAGACTTAAAGAGAAAGCAGCCCAGTCCTTTGTCAGAAGCTGGGTAAATGGCCTCCGTTTCTTACTTCTATGGCCACTAAGCCTCGGTCCTTTTCATGTCTTTGGCAATTGCTGCAGATCCAGATCCCTCAGTGGAAGTTCATGGCTAAAGCCAGTGTTGGTGAGCCATCAACACGCCTGGTGTCTCCCATCCCTCATCCTTTAGATCCTGCTTTCTCCTAGCGGCTCCTTTCTGCTCCATGGGGGTTGGTTTGAGGGTAGTTGGGGAGTGCTTTCTCCTAGCAGCTCCTTTCTGCTCTGGGGGTTGGTTTGAGGGTAGTTGGGGAGCAATGCAATAGACCAAGGTAGATTAAGAAGGATAGGACATTCCTCATGAGTTATGAGTTTCTTAAGCTGATCAGTTCCAAATCCCATGGTGCAAATTCCATCACTTTTCATTTTATATTGCAGGCTCTCAGCTTGGTGTCTAGAGCTACTGAGCAAACTTTGCATTTTTTTTTCAATATTTTGCTTTGTTGCTGCACTGCATGAACCTTCCCCCAAGACATAAACATGGCTCAGCATATTATAAATGAAAGCTTTTCAGTGTCAAGCTGTGTTTTTCTTTCCTTGGGACCATCAAACACACTCTTTCTCACATAGTATGGTAGGAAATCTACGTGCTGGCCAGGATTCTCCTCCCACCCATCTGTATGCCTCTTTACTCTCCAGTCTTCCCTTCTGATAACTGAAAGAACTTCTCAAACCACCCCCCACACCCCACCCCAGCAAACACAAGGCTTTTTATGGGCTTGAGTTAACTTTATGTAACACAAAATAATGCTTTCTGTGGTTTGACTGGATAGTTATAACTCAACCTCTGTATTTACCATATGGCCTTAAACCAGGCAGTCCCCAGATGTCTATATATAATGCATAGTTCTGTACATATAATTTATCTTGAGTACTACAACAACAATTATGCTTATTAAACCACAGCAATGGAAATGATTATAAATCAAGAAATAAAAGAAATGCAATTGCATTTTGTGTATAGAGGTGCCTTTGAGGTTCTTAATGAGGGATTTCTTTGAATTTGAGGCTGATAAGATACGAAGTGATTCCTAAGTGACCTCTGAGTTAAAACCTCAGAGTTTGACAGTCCTGGTGAGCATGGCACCCTAGAACAGACAATCTCAAAGCAATGGGTATTTAAATTGAAGGCATGAGAGAATCCAAGTGGGCTCTTTTGGAGATACTTGGCATCTCTGCTGTCCCCATTACATTCTGTAATTTCCCAGAGACCCCCAGTGTATGAGAAGCATGTGTTCTGGTCATGGAACACATATGAACTATAATTGGTGGAGACCACATTAAGGGCAATGAAAAAGGGTGCTCAAGCCTGGAGACGCCTGGCCCTGGAGTCTCTGGTGGTCCTAGGGCAGGAGAGGTTTGAGGTCTTGGAACACTTGGGGCCGTCTGTGGGTGGTCACTGCTGTGTGGGGTGAGAGGGAGTTTGTGTGCACTGACTAAGATACTCCAGCATGGGCTACCCTACCTTGCAGCTCTTAACCATTCAAGTTATTCAAGCTTTGCCTCCAAGTCCTGCCTCTTCAGTGAATCTTTCCTTAAATGTGTTGGGTGGGTATGTGTGTCTTTCTCCCTTTCTTTCTCTCTTCTCTTCCTCATCCGGTCTGGTCTCTTCCTTATCTCGTCCGATCTGGTCTCTTCCTTATCTCGACCGATCTGGTCTCCTCTCCCTCGTCCAGTCTCTTCTGGTCTGGTCTCCTCTCCCTTGTCCCATCTGGTCTGGGAGTCTCCCTCCTCCGGTCTGGTCTCTTCTTCCTTGTCCGGTCTGGTCTCGTCTCTTCTTTTTCCTTTTCCCCTCTCCCCCCTTTCTTAGGTCTTGCTCTGTTGCCTGGGCTAGAAGTGCAGTGGTGTCACCATAGCTCTGTAGCTCACTGCAACTTTTCACTCCCGAGCTCAAGTGACCCTCCTGCCTCACCTTCCTGCGTCGCTGAAACTACAGGCCTGTGCCATGATGCCTGGCTGATTATTTTTTGTAGGGATGGGGTCTCGCTCTTGCTCAGGCTGGCTTAGAATTCCTCACCTCAAGCAATCCTCCTGCCTCAGCTTCCCCAAGTGCTAGGATTACAAGCATGAGCCACCCTTGCCCGGCTGAATTTGCTTTTTAAATAAAGGAAAGTTTCCCACTGTTGAGCCTTTAAAACATGACTTATATGATGTTAGGATGTGACATGTGTCTGCCCTGACAGTTTGACTCACTATTGAACGTCCTAGTACATTTGATACGTGTGTGCTCCTGTGTGTACCTTTGTGGCAATGTTTGCCTTCATTTTGTGAAGCTCAGGGGATTAGGATCGTATCTAACTCCCTATGACTCGAGCAGATGAGGGTTTCATTCACACTTAGGACTTTAAAATTGAGAGGCTTGGATCCCAAAAGAAATTGCCTTAATGATCAGGGGAAGGCACCTTTATTCTCCTAGAAAAGTACACAAAGGGGATCATCACTCTTTCTACCAGCCTAGATGACCTTCCCAACTATGAGGATGGAGATTCTCAGGTTTGGAAAAAGGAAGATTAAGGGCTTATCTGATGACAACATTTGCTCCTTGCATGTTGTACATCATAGCAATTAATGACTTGGAAGTAAGGGTCTTTCCTAATCTCAGCCCTTCAGTATAACAGCTATCTGTGTGGTTGGAGTATAGTCCCTGACCTTTTCTGTGCATATATAAGGACATACTTAGAGTTATCACTTACACAAATTGCTTTATTCGGCAATTGCCTTTTTTCACTTAAGGAACACTCATGACTACATAGGGTGATAATCAATTTTTACAGCATGCTGCTTCTCTTACAGCATGGTATTTCATTGAATGGATGCATCGTAATTCATTGCTCATTTGAGAGCTCTTTATAAGGAAATTAGCAGATGCTAAGGAGGCCCTCTGTTTTGATACATTCAGGTTTTATACCTAAGATGCTATTAATAATTTCAAGTATATCAAGTTTTACCAAAATGAATCATGATGATGATCTAGTCTAGGTATATCATACTGGTCTGGAATTGTGAGACATGTCCTTTTAATGTACCACCCTCTTGCCACCTTCCCTGCTGGGTCCTCCAGAAGCCTCTGGCTCCCTCCGAACCTTAGCGGAGGGAGGATGGAGCTTTGATCAAGGTCCTTTGAGGTCTGACAGTCTGGATGCGATCACTCTCTGCTTCACAAAGAGCAGAGCAAACGGAAGCAGGCTTAGTTTACAGCCCAGGGGATTTGCTTGACAGAAGGGCGAACATCTTGACTGGGGAATACCGTGGAGACCCCGGGGTACTTATCTCTAATAAGCCTTAGAAACAGGCTGCCATCCTGAGCTGTCGATTTCCTCTCTTGAATGCCTTTGATAGTTTCTTACTCCAGTTGTTTACTTGGAGAAAAGGAAAAAAAAAAGTCTCTTTACTTCCCAGGTATCTACTTTAAAGCAGGTGCGTCTCTTTGCCGTGTGCACGTGGCGAGTGAACACAGGAGCCTGTCACCTCCCTCTGGGAGGTGTCAAGGGCCCCTGTCTCGCCACCGCCACCAGCTGTCTTCTGCTTTCTCTCAAGACGTGCTGTACCCCAGGGTAGCAGAATGGAGGGGTGGAGTATCGGTTTCCTCAGTTAGTGAAGAGCTATAGTCCCGTGGCAACCTTTCCCTTCCTAAAAAGGACAAAAAAAATCTCCGGGGTGGGGGGGACACTCATGCTAATAAAGTGGGAAGAAAAGGTGACATCGGATGAGCTTCCTTATAAAGCTGCCTGCTGTACTGGGTTTAATGTGTCTCTTATGTTTACTAAAGTTTTTATTACAAACTTACACTTCAACATGTGTTATCTCCTTTTGAATCTATTTATTTTATGGACCGAAGAAATTCTGTTCAGCAGTCTCTAAGGGCCCTTGTAAAAACTTCATGTGCAGATTTGCCTGCTGCAGCTCCGCTGTTCCCATTTTGCTGTTCTGGTTCCATATTTGGCTCTGTTTAGAGATGCCCAGGGAGATGGTGAAATGAGACAGTTAGCCACATCATCTAGCTCTGTATGTTTAAAAACCACAACAGCCTGCTTGCTTTCTCAGCCAAATTACCTACATAAATGGATGAGGCTTCTCTTGAATAACACAGATAATGACCAGGTTTTCTTTTTTCTTAACAATCCTTTTCCATGTTTGGGTCATCTGTTTAACAAAAAGGTGGTCCCCCCTTGGGTTCTGCTCATTAAATCAACAGGCTGCTCATTAGTTTGAGGCTTGATTCTTTCTAACTTTCTCTTCCTTGCAAGTTAGCCTGTGTTATCTCCACTCTAACCTGCGCTCCTTTGGAAGGAATGTTAATTAGGCTGGAGTTGTAATCTGATGGACGAAAGTGAGTTTCCACTGCAGCTTTTGCTTTTTCATTGTTCTTTACATGCGTCATAATCGTAAAAAAACAAAACTCATTTTGGGGGCAAAGAAAAGCTGACTTTCTTTTGGAATGTAGCTTTTAATTAGGAAAATTTCAAATATGCCAAAGTAAGGAGAAGAATGTAATGAATTTTCACATTCTCATCATCAAGATTTTGCTATGTGTGCTTTTTCTGCCCCTTTTATTTTTTGCTCTAAAGTATTCTAAAGCAAATTCCGGATATGTCATTTTACCACTATGTATTTCAATATTCATCTCTAAAAAATATGGTTTTCATATGTTACCAAAATTGTCATTATCACACACACAACAACCTGATATAAACTATTTTTAAACATTTTTTTCTCCTGGATGAAATGGGTTTGTTTTGTGGAGCTATTTCTCTTAAGCAATAGATGAACAACCTGAGCAAAAGCGAAATCCTATCTCTACTATAAAAAAAAGAAAAAGAAAAATTAGCCGGACGTGGTGGCATGCACCTGTGGTTCCAGCTACTCAGGAGGCTGAGGCAGGAGGATCACTTGAGCTCAGGAGTTTAAGGTTGCTGTGAGCTATGATGATGCCACAGCACTCTACCGGGGGTGACAGAGCAAGACTTTCTCAAAAAAAAAAAAAAAAAAAAAAAGTAATAGATGAATGGTATTTCTAATCACTAATGAGCGAATTTTTTAAACATTTTAACAGGTGTGCTTAATTCTGAGCAAGTTTCTAGAATAGAAATACTGAACTATTCCTTGGAATGTTACACTGTA